>JASTWF010000032.1:5874478-5919848 GCA_030390025.1 Squalus acanthias
CTCTGCCTCTTCTGGGACTCGCCTCTTTCTGTACTCTGCCTCTTTTCTGGACTCAGCCTCTTTCGGGGACTCTGCTCTTTCTGGACTCTGCCTCTTTCTGTGACTCTTGCCTCTTTCTGGGACTCTGCCTCTTTTTTTTACTATAGCCTCTGGGACTCTGCCTCTTTCTGGGACTCTGCCTCTTTCTGGGACTCTGCCTCTTTCTGGGACTCTGCCTCTTTCTGGGACTCTGCCTCTTTCTGGGAACTGTCTCTGGGACTCTGCCTCTTTCTGGGCTCTGCCTCTTTCTGGGACTCCTGCCTCTTTCTGGGACTCTGCCTCTTTCTGGGACTCTGCCTCTTTCTGGGACTCTGCCTCTTTCTGGGACTCTGCCTCTTTCTGGGACTCTGCCTCTTTCTGGGACTCTGCCTCTTTCTGGGACTCTGCCTCTTTCTGGGACTCTGCCTCTTTCTGGGACTGCCTCTTTCTGGGACTCTGCCTCTTCCTTGGACTCTGCCTCTTTCTGGGACTCTGCCTCTTTCTGGGACTCTGCCTCTTTCTGGAACTCTGCCTCTTTCTGGGACTCTGCCTCTTTCTGGGACTCTGCCTCTTTCTGGGACTCTGCCTCTTTCTGGACTCTGCCTCTTTCTGGGATCTGTCTCTCTGGACTCTGCCTCTTTCTGGGACTCTGCCTCTTTCTGGGACTCTGCCTCTCTGGGACTCTGCCTCTTTCTGGGACTCTGCCTCTTTCTGGGACTCTGCCTCTTTCTGGGACTCTGCCTCTTTCTGGGACTCTGCCTCTTCGGGACTCTGCCTCTTTCTGGACTCTGCCTCTTCTGGGACTCTGCCTCTTTCTGGACTCTGCCTCTTTCTGGGACTCTGCCTCTTTCTGGGACGTCTGCCTCTTCTGGGACTCTGCCTCTTTCTGGGACTCTGCCTCTTCTGGGACTCTGCCTCTTTCTGGACTCTGTCTCTTTCTGGGAATCTGCCTCTCTGGGACTCTGCCTCTTTCTGGGACTCTGCCTCTTCTGGGACTCTGCCTCTTTCTGGACTCTGCCTCTTTCTGGGACTCTGCCTCTTTCTGGACTCTGCCTCTTTCTGGGACTCTGCCTCTTTCTGGACTCTGCCTCTTTCAGGGACTCTGCCTCTTTCTGGGACTCTGCCTCTTTCTGGGACTCTGCCTCTTTCTGGGACTCTGCCTCTTCTGGGACTCTGCCTTCTTTCTGGGACTCTGCCTCTTTCTGGGACTCTGCCTCTTTCTGGACTCTGCCTCTTTCTGGGACTCTGCCTCTTTCTGGGACTCTGCCTCTTTCTGGGACTCTGCCTCTTTCTGGGACTCTGCCTCTTTCTGGGACTCTGCCTCTTTCTGGGACTCTGCCTCTTTCTGGACTCTGTCTCTCTTGGACTCTGCCTCTTTCTTGGACTCTGCCTCTTCTGGGACTCTGTCTCTTCTGGGACTCTGCCTCTTTCTGGACTCTGCCCTCTTTCTGGAACTCTGCCTCTTTCTGGGACTCTGCCTCTTTCTGGACTCTGCCTCTTTCTGGGACTCTGCCTCTTTCTGGGACTCTGCCTCTTTCTGGACTCTGCCTCTTTCTGGACTCTGCCTCTTCTGGATCTCTGCTCTTCCTGGGACTCTGCCTCTTTCTGGGACTCTGCCTCTTTCTGGGACTCTGCCTCTTTCTGGGTCTCTGCCCTCTTTCTGGGACTCTGCCTCTTCTCTGACTCTGCCTCTTTCTGAGACTCGACTCTTTCTGTGACTCTGCCTCTTCTGGGGATCTGCCTCTCTGGGACTCTGTCTTCTCTGGGACTCTGCCTCTTCTGGGTCTCTGCTCTCTTCTGGGTCTCTGCCTCTCTGGGACTCTGCTCTCTCTGGACTCTGCCTCTTTCTGGGACTCTGCCTCTTTCTGGGACTCTGCCTCTTCTGGACTCTGCCTCTTTCTGGGACTCTGCCTCTTTCTGGGACTCTGCCTCTTTCTGGGACTCTGCCTCTTTCTGGGACTCTGCCTCTTTCTGGGACTCTGCCTCTTTCTGGGACTCTGCCTCTTTCTGGGACTCTGCCTCTTTCTGGGACTCTGCTCTTTCTGGGACTCTGCCTCTTTCTGGGACTCTGCCTCTTTCTGGGACTCTGCCTCTTTCTGGGACTCTGCCTCTTTCTGGGACTCTGCCTCTTTCTGGGACTCTGCCTCTTTCTGGGACTCTGCCTCTTTCTGGGACTCTGCCTCTTTCTGGGACTCTGCCTCTTTCTGGGACTCTGCCCTCTTCTGGACTCTGCCTCTTTCTGGGACTCTGCCTCTTTCTGGGACTCTGCCTCTTTCTGGGACTCTGCCTCTTTCTGGGACTCTGCCTCTTTCTGGGACTCTGCCTCTTTCTGGGACTCTGCCTCTTTCTGGGACTCTGCCTCTTCTGGGACTCTGCCTCTTTCTGGGACTCTGCCTCTTTCTGGGACTCTGCCTCTTTCTGGGACTCTGCCTCTTTCTGGGACTCTGCCTCTTTCTGGGACTCTGCCTCTTTCTGGGACTCTGCCTCTTTCTGGGACTCTGCCTCTTTCTGGGACTCTGCCTCTTTCTGGGACTCTGCCTCTTTCTGGGACTCTGCCTCTTTCTGGGACTCTGCCTCTTTCTGGGACTCTGCCTCTTTCTGGGACTCTGCCTCTTTCTGGACTCTGCCTCTTTCTGGGACTCTGCCTCTTTCTGGGACTCTGCCTCTTTCTGGGACTCTGCCTCTTTCTGGGACTCTGCCTCTTTCTGGGACTCTGCCTCTTTCTGGGACTCTGCCTCTCTGGGACTCTGCCTCTTTCTGGGACTCTGCCTCTTTCTGGGACTCTGCCTCTTTCTGGGACTCTGCCTCTTTCTGGGACTCTGCCTCTTTCTGGGACTCTGCCTCTTTCTGGGACTCTGCCTCTTTCTGGACTCTGCCTCTTTCTGGGACTCTGCTCTTTCTGGGACTCTGCCTCTTTCTGGGACTCTGCCTCTTTCTGGGACTCTGCCTCTTTCTGGGACTCTGCCTCTTTCTGGGACTCTGCCTCTTTCTGGGACTCTGCCTCTTTCTGGGACTCTGCCTCTTTCTGGGACTCTGCCTCTTTCTGGGACTCTGCCTCTTTCTGGGACTCTGCCTCTTTCTGGGACTCTGCCTCTTTCTGGACTCTGCCTCTTTCTGGGACTCTGCCTCTTTCTGGGACTCTGCCTCTTTCTGGGACTCTGCCTCTTTCTGGGACTCTGCCTCTTTCTGGGACTCTGCCTCTTTCTGGGACTCTGCCTCTTTCTGGGACTCTGCCTCTTTCTGGGACTCTGCCTCTTTCTGGGACTCTGCCTCTTTCTGGGACTCTGCCTCTTTCTGGGACTCTGCCTCTTTCTGGGACTCTGCCTCTTTCTGGGACTCTGCCTCTTTCTGGACTCTGCCTCTTTCTGGGACTCTGCCTCTTTCTGGGACTCTGCCTCTTTCTGGGACTCTGCCTCTTTCTGGGACTCTGCCTCTTTCTGGGACTCTGCCTCTTTCTGGGACTCTGCCTCTTTCTGGGACTCTGCCTCTTTCTGGGACTCTGCCTCTTTCTGGGACTCTGCCTCTTTCTGGGACTCTGCCTCTTTCTGGGACTCTGCCTCTTTCTGGGACTCTGCCTCTTTCTGGGACTCTGCCTCTTTCTGGGACTCTGCCTCTTTCTGGGACTCTGCCTCTTTCTGGGACTCTGCCTCTTTCTGGGACTCTGCCTCTTTCTGGGACTCTGCCTCTTTCTGGGACTCTGCCTCTTTCTGGGACTCTGCCTCTTTCTGGGACTCTGCCTCTTTCTGGGACTCTGCCTCTTTCTGGGACTCTGCCTCTTTCTGGGACTCTGCCTCTTTCTGGGACTCTGCCTCTTTCTGGGACTCTGCCTCTTTCTGGGACTCTGCCTCTTTCTGGGACTCTGCCTCTTTCTGGGACTCTGCCTCTTTCTGGGACTCTGCCTCTTTCTGGGACTCTGCCTCTTTCTGGGACTCTGCCTCTTTCTGGGACTCTGCCTCTTTCTGGGACTCTGCCTCTTTCTGGGACTCTGCCTCTTTCTGGGACTCTGCCTCTTTCTGGGACTCTGCCTCTTTCTGGGACTCTGCCTCTTTCTGGGACTCTGCCTCTTTCTGGGACTCTGCCTCTTTCTGGGACTCTGCCTCTTTCTGGGACTCTGCCTCTTTCTGGGACTCTGCCTCTTTCTGGGACTCTGCCTCTTTCTGGGACTCTGCCTCTTTCTGGGACTCTGCCTCTTTCTGGGACTCTGCCTCTTTCTGGGACTCTGCCTCTTTCTGGGACTCTGCCTCTTTCTGGGACTCTGCCTCTTTCTGGGACTCTGCCTCTTTCTGGGACTCTGCCTCTTTCTGGGACTCTGCCTCTTTCTGGGACTCTGCCTCTTTCTGGGACTCTGCCTCTTTCTGGGACTCTGCCTCTTTCTGGGACTCTGCCTCTTTCTGGGACTCTGCCTCTTTCTGGGACTCTGCCTCTTTCTGGACTCTGCCTCTTTCTGGGACTCTGCCTCTTTCTGGGACTCTGCCTCTTTCTGGGACTCTGCCTCTTTCTGGGACTCTGCCTCTTTCTGGGACTCTGCCTCTTCTGGGACTCTGCCTCTTTCTGGGACTCTGCCTCTTTCTGGGACTCTGCCTCTTTCTGGGACTCTGCCTCTTTCTGGGACTCTGCCTCTTTCTGGACTCTGCCTCTTTCTGGGACTCTGCCTCTTTCTGGGACTCTGCTCTTTCTGGGACTCTGCCTCTTTCTGGGACTCTGCCTCTTTCTGGACTCTGCCTCTTTCTGGGACTCTGCCTCTTTCTGGGACTCTGCCTCTTTCTGGGTCTCTGCCTCTTTCTGGACTCTGCCTCTTTCTGGGACTCTGCCTCTTTCTGGGACTCTGCCTCTTTCTGGGACTCTGCCTCTTTCTGGGACTCTGCCTCTTTCTGGGACTCTGCCTCTTTCTGGGACTCTGCCTTTTCTGGACTCTGCCTCTTTCTGGACTCTGCCTCTTTCTGGGACTCTGCCTCTTTCTGGACTCTGCCTCTTTCTGGGACTCTGCCTCTTTCTGGGACTCTGCCTCTTTCTGGGACTCTGCTCTTTCTGGGACTCTGCCTCTTTCTGGGACTCTGCCTCTTTCTGGACTCTGCCTCTTCTGGGACTCTGCCTCTTTCTGGACTCTGCCTCTTTCTGGGACTCTGCCTCTTTCTGGGACTCTGCCTCTTTCTGGGACTCTGCCTCTTTCTGGGACTCTGCCTCTTTCTGGGACTCTGCCTCTTTCTGGGACTCTGCCTCTTTCTGGGACTCCTGCCTCTTCTGGGACTCTGCCTCTTTCTGGGACTCTGCCTCTTCTGGGACTCTGCCTCTTTCTGGGACTCTGCCTCTTTCTGGGACTCTGCCTCTTTCTGGGACTCTGCCTCTTTCTGGGACTCTGCTCTTTCTGGGACTCTGCCTCTTTCTGGGACTTGCCTCATTCTGGGACTCTGCCTCTTTCTGGGACTCTGCCTCTTTCTGGACTCTGCCTCTTCTGGGACTCTGCCTCTTTCTGGGACTCTGCCTCTTCTGGACTCTGCCTCTTTCTGGGACTCTGCCCTATCTGGGACTCTGCCTCTTTCTGGGACTCTGCCTCTTTCTGGGACTCTGCCTCTTTCTGGGACTCTGCCTCTTTCTGGGACTCTGCCTCTTTCTGGGACTCTGCCTCTTTCTGGGACTCTGCCTCTTCTGGGACTCTGCCCCTTTCTGGGACTCTGCCTCTTCTGGGACTCTGCCTCTTTCTGGACTCTGCCTCTTTCTGGGACTCTGCCTCTTTCTGGGACTCTGCCTCTTTTGGGAGCTCTGCCCTCTTTCTAGGGACTCTGCCTCTGTCTGGGACTCTGCCTCTTTCTGGGACTCTGGCCTCTTTCTTGGTACTCGTGCCGTCTTCTGTGACATCTGCCTCTTTCTGGACTCTGCTCTCTGGAGGGGGGACTCTGCCTCTTCTGGGACTCTGCCTCTTTCTGGGTATCTGTCTCTTCTGGGACTCTGCCTCTTTCTGGTCTCTGCCTCTTTCTGGACTTTGCCTCTTTCTGGACTCTGCCATCTTTCTGGGTATCTGCCTCTTTCTGGGACGCTGTCTCTTCTGGGATCTCTGCCTCTTTCTGGGACTCTGCCTTCTTCTGGGACTTCTGTCCTCGCTTGGGACTTCTGCCGCTTTCTGGGACGCTGCCTCTTTCTGGGACTCTGCCTCTTTCTGGGACTCTGCCTCTTTCTGGGACTCTGCCTCTTTCTGGACTCTGCCTCTTTCTGGGACTCTGCCTCTTTCTGGGACTCTGCCTCTTTCTGGGACTCTGCCTCTTTCTGGGACTCTGCCTCTTTCTGGGACTCTGCCTCTTTCTGGGACTCTGCCTCTTTCTGGGACTCTGCCTCTTTCTGGGACTCTGCCTCTTTCTGGGACTCTGCCTCTTTCTGGGACTCTGCCTCTTTCTGGGACTCTGCCTCTTTCTGGGACTCTGCCTCTTTCTGGGACTCTGCCTCTTTCTGGGACTCTGCCTCTTTCTGGGACTCTGCCTCTTTCTGGGACTCTGCCTCTTTCTGGGACTCTGCCTCTTTCTGGGACTCTGCCTCTTTCTGGGACTCTGCCTCTTTCTGGGACTCTGCCTCTTTCTGGGACTCTGCCTCTTTCTGGGACTCTGCCTCTTTCTGGGACTCTGCCTCTTTCTGGGACTCTGCCTCTTTCTGGGACTCTGCCTCTTTCTGGGACTCTGCCTCTTTCTGGGACTCTGCCTCTTTCTGGGACTCTGCCTCTTTCTGGGACTCTGCCTCTTTCTGGGACTCTGCCTCTTTCTGGGACTCTGCCTCTTTCTGGGACTCTGCCTCTTTCTGGGACTCTGCCTCTTTCTGGGACTCTGCCTCTTTCTGGGACTCTGCCTCTTTCTGGGACTCTGCCTCTTTCTGGGACTCTGCCTCTTTCTGGGACTCTGCCTCTTTCTGGGACTCTGCCTCTTTCTGGGACTCTGCCTCTTTCTGGGACTCTGCCTCTTTCTGGGACTCTGCCTCTTTCTGGGACTCTGCCTCTTTCTGGGACTCTGCCTCTTTCTGGGACTCTGCCTCTTTCTGGGACTCTGCCTCTTTCTGGGACTCTGCCTCTTTCTGGGACTCTGCCTCTTTCTGGGACTCTGCCTCTTTCTGGGACTCTGCCTCTTTCTGGGACTCTGCCTCTTTCTGGGACTCTGCCTCTTTCTGGGACTCTGCCTCTTTCTGGGACTCTGCCTCTTTCTGGGACTCTGCCTCTTTCTGGGACTCTGCCTCTTTCTGGGACTCTGCCTCTTTCTGGGACTCTGCCTCTTTCTGGGACTCTGCCTCTTTCTGGGACTCTGCCTCTTTCTGGGACTCTGCCTCTTTCTGGGACTCTGCCTCTTTCTGGGACTCTGCCTCTTTCTGGGACTCTGCCTCTTTCTGGGACTCTGCCTCTCTGGGACTCTGCCTCTTTCTGGGACTCTGCCTCTTTCTGGGACTCTGCCTCTTTCTGGGACTCTGCCTCTTTCTGGGACTCTGCCTCTTTCTGGGACTCTGCCTCTTTCTGGGACTCTGCCTCTTTCTGGGACTCTGCCTCTTTCTGGGACTCTGCCTCTTTCTGGGACTCTGCCTCTTTCTGGGACTCTGCCTCTTTCTGGGACTCTGCCTCTTTCTGGGACTCTGCCTCTTTCTGGGACTCTGCCTCTTTCTGGACTCTGCCTCTTTCTGGGACTCTGCCTCTTTCTGGGACTCTGCCTCTTTCTGGACTCTGCCTCTTTCTGGGACTCTCTCTTTCTGGGACTCTGCCTCTTTCTGGGACTCTGCCTCTTTCTGGGACTCTGCCTCTTTCTGGGACTCTGCCTCTTTCTGGGACTCTGCCTCTTTCTGGGACTCTGCCTCTTTCTGGGACTCTGCCTCTTTCTGGGACTCTGCCTCTTTCTGGGACTCTGCCTCTTTCTGGGACTCTGCCTCTTTCTGGGACTCTGCCTCTTTCTGGGACTCTGCCTCTTTCTGGGACTCTGCCTCTTTCTGGGACTCTGCCTCTTTCTGGGACTCTGCCTCTTTCTGGGACTCTGCCTCTTTCTGGGACTCTGCCTCTTTCTGGGACTCTGCCTCTTTCTGGGACTCTGCCTCTTTCTGGGACTCTGCCTCTTTCTGGGACTCTGCCTCTTTCTGGGACTCTGCCTCTTTCTGGGACTCTGCCTCTTTCTGGGACTCTGCCTCTTTCTGGGACTCTGCCTCTTTCTGGGACTCTGCCTCTTTCTGGGACTCTGCCTCTTTCTGGGACTCTGCCTCTTTCTGGGACTCTGCCTCTTTCTGGGACTCTGCCTCTTTCTGGGACTCTGCCTCTTTCTGGGACTCTGCCTCTTTCTGGGACTCTGCCTCTTTCTGGGACTCTGCCTCTTTCTGGGACTCTGCCTCTTTCTGGGACTCTGCCTCTTTCTGGGACTCTGCCTCTTTCTGGGACTCTGCCTCTTTCTGGGACTCTGCCTCTTTCTGGGACTCTGCCTCTTTCTGGGACTCTGCCTCTTTCTGGGACTCTGCCTCTTTCTGGGACTCTGCCTCTTTCTGGGACTCTGCCTCTTTCTGGGACTCTGCCTCTTTCTGGGACTCTGCCTCTTTCTGGGACTCTGCCTCTTTCTGGGACTCTGCCTCTTTCTGGGACTCTGCCTCTTTCTGGGACTCTGCCTCTTTCTGGGACTCTGCCTCTTTCTGGGACTCTGCCTCTTTCTGGGACTCTGCCTCTTTCTGGGACTCTGCCTCTTTCTGGGACTCTGCCTCTTTCTGGGACTCTGCCTCTTTCTGGGACTCTGCCTCTTTCTGGGACTCTGCCTCTTTCTGGGACTCTGCCTCTTTCTGGGACTCTGCCTCTTTCTGGGACTCTGCCTCTTTCTGGGACTCTGCCTCTTTCTGGGACTCTGCCTCTTTCTGGGACTCTGCCTCTTTCTGGGACTCTGCCTCTTTCTGGGACTCTGCCTCTTTCTGGGACTCTGCCTCTTTCTGGGACTCTGCCTCTTTCTGGGACTCTGCCTCTTTCTGGGACTCTGCCTCTTTCTGGGACTCTGCCTCTTTCTGGGACTCTGCCTCTTTCTGGGACTCTGCCTCTTTCTGGGACTCTGCCTCTTTCTGGGACTCTGCCTCTTTCTGGGACTCTGCCTCTTTCTGGGACTCTGCCTCTTTCTGGGACTCTGCCTCTTTCTGGGACTCTGCCTCTTTCTGGGACTCTGCCTCTTTCTGGGACTCTGCCTCTTTCTGGGACTCTGCCTCTTTCTGGGACTCTGCCTCTTTCTGGGACTCTGCCTCTTTCTGGGACTCTGCCTCTTTCTGGGACTCTGCCTCTTTCTGGGACTCTGCCTCTTTCTGGGACTCTGCCTCTTTCTGGACTCTGCCTCTTTCTGGGACTCTGCCTCTTTCTGGGACTCTGCCTCTATCGGGGACTCTGCCCTCTTTCTGGAACTCTGCCTCTTTCTGGGACTCTGCCTCTTTCTGGGACTCTGCCTCTTTCTGGGACTATGCTCTCTCTGGGACTCTGCCTCTTTCTGGGGACTCTGCCTCTTTCTGGAAACTCTGCTCTTTCTGGGACTCTGCCTCTTTCTGGGACTCTGCCTCTCTCTGGGACTCTGCCTCTTTCTGGGACTCTGCCTCTTTCTGGGACTCTGCTCTTTCTGGGGACTCTGCCTCTTTCTGGGACTCTGCCTCTTTCTGGGACTCTGCTCTCTCTGGGAATCTGCCTCTCTATCTGGGACTTGCTCTTTCTGGGACTCTGCTCTTTCTGGGACTCTGCCTCTTTCTTGGGACTCTGCTCTTTTGGGATATGTCTCTGCCGGGACTCTGCTTTTCTGGGACTCTGCTCTTTCTGGGACTCTACTTCTTTCTGGGACTCTGCCTCTTTCTGGGACTCTGCTCTTTTCTGGGACTCTGCCTCTTTTCTGGGGGACTCTGCCTCTTTCTGGGACTCTATCTTTCTGGGGACTCTCCTCTTTTGGGACCTGCATCCTTCTGAGGACTCTGCCTCCTACTGGGACTCTGCCTCTTTCTGGGTAGGACTCTACTCTTTCTGGGTTTCTGCCTCTTCTGGGAATCTGCTCTTTCTGGGACACTGGCCTCCTTTCTTGGACTCTGACTTCTTTCTGGGAACTCTGCCTTCTTCTGGCGACTCTGCCTCTCTTCTGGAACTCTGCCTCTTTCTGGGACTCTGTCCTCTGTCTGGGACTCTACCTCTTTCTGGGACTCTGCCTCTTTCTTGGGACTCTGCCTCTTTCTGGGACTCTGCCCTCTTTCTGGGACTCTGCCTCTTTCTGGGCTCTGCCTCTTTCTGGACTCTGCCTCTTTCTGGGACTCTGCCTCTTTCTGGGACTCTGCCTCTTTCTGGGACTCTGCCTCTTTCTGGGACTCTGCCTCTTTCTGGACTCTGCCTCTTTCTGGACTCTGCCTCTTTCTGGGACTCTGCCTCTTTCTGGGACTCTGCCTCTTTCTGGGACTCTGCCTCTTTCTGGGACTCTGCCTCTTTCTGGGACTCTGCCTCTTTCTGGGACTCTGCCTCTTTCTGGGACTCTGCCTCTTTCTGGGACTCTGCCTCTTTCTGGGACTCTGCCTCTTTCTGGGACTCTGCCTCTTTCTGGGACTCTGCCTCTTTCTGGGACTCGGCCTCTTTCTGGGACTCTGCCTCTTTCTGGGACTCTGCTCTTTCTGGGACTCTGCCTCTTTCTGGGACTCTGCCTCTTTCTGGGACTCTGCCTCTTTCTGGGACTCTGCCTCTTTCTGGGACTCTGTCCTCTTCTGGGACTCTGCCTCTTTCTGGGACTCTGCCTCTCTCTGGGACTCTGCCTCTTTCTGGGACTCTGCTCTTTCTGGGACTCTGCCTCTTTCTGGGACTCTGCCTCTTTCTGGGACTCTGCCTCTTTCTGGGACTCTGCCTCTTTCTGGGACTCTGCCTCTTTCTGGACTCTGCCTCTTTCTGGGACTCTGCCTCTTTCTGGGACTCTGCCTCTTTCTGGGACTCTGCCTCTTTCTGGGACTCTGCCTCTTTCTGGGACTCTGCCTCTTTCTGGGACTCTGCCTCTTTCTGGACTCTGCCTCTTTCTGGGACTCTGCCTCTTTCTGGGACTCTGCCTCTTTCTGGGACTCTGCCTCTTTCTGGGACTCTGCCTCTTTCTGGGACTCTGCTCTTTCTGGGACTCTGCCTCTTTCTGGGACTCTGCCTCTTTCTGGGACTCTGCCTCTTTCTGGGACTCTGCCTCTTTCTGGGACTCTGCCTCTTTCTGGGACTCTGCCTCTTTCTGGGACTCTGCCTCTTTCTGGGACTCTGCCTCTTTCTGGGACTCTGCCTCTTTCTGGGACTCTGCCTCTTTCTGGGACTCTGCCTCTTTCTGGGACTCTGCCTCTTTCTGGGACTCTGCCTCTTTCTGGGACTCTGCCTCTTTCTGGGACTCTGCCTCTTTCTGGGACTCTGCCTCTTTCTGGGACTCTGCCTCTTTCTGGGACTCTGCCTCTTTCTGGGACTCTGCCTCTTTCTGGGACTCTGCCTCTTTCTGGGACTCTGCCTCTTTCTGGGACTCTGCCTCTTTCTGGGACTCTGCCTCTTTCTGGGACTCTGCCTCTTTCTGGGACTCTGCCTCTTTCTGGGACTCTGCCTCTTTCTGGGACTCTGCCTCTCTGGGACTCTGCCTCTTTCTGGGACTCTGCCTCTTTCTGGGACTCTGCCTCTTTCTGGGACTCTGCCTCTTTCTGGGACTCTGCCTCTTTCTGGGACTCTGCCTCTTTCTGGGACTCTGCCTCTTTCTGGGACTCTGCCTCTTTCTGGGACTCTGCCTCTTTCTGGGACTCTGCCTCTTTCTGGGACTCTGCCTCTTTCTGGGACTCTGCCTCTTTCTGGGACTCTGCCTCTTTCTGGGACTCTGCCTCTTTCTGGGACTCTGCCTCTTTCTGGGACTCTGCCTCTTTCTGGGACTCTGCCTCTTTCTGGGACTCTGCCTCTTTCTGGGACTCTGCCTCTTTCTGGGACTCTGCCTCTCTCTGGGACTCTGCCTCTCTCTGGGACTCTGCCTCTATCTGGGACTCTGCCTCTTTCTGGGACTCTGCCTCTTTCTGGGACTCTGCCTCTTTCTGGGACTCTGCTCTTTCTGGGACTCTGCCTCTTTCTGGGACTCTGCCTCTTTCTGGGACTCTGCCTCTTCTGGGACTCTGCCTCTTTCTGGGACTCTGCCTCTTTCTGGGACTCTGCCTCTTTCTGGGACTCTGCCTCTTTCTGGGACTCTGCCTCTTTCTGGGACTCTGCCTCTTTCTGGGACTCTGCCTCTTTCTGGGACTCTGCCTCTTTCTGGGACTCTGCCTCTTTCTGGGACTCTGCCTCTTTCTGGGACTCTGCCTCTTTCTGGGACTCTGCCTCTTTCTGGGACTCTGCCTCTTTCTGGGACTCTGCCTCTTTCTGGGACTCTGCCTCTTTCTGGGACTCTGCCTCTTTCTGGGACTCTGCCTCTTTCTGGGACTCTGCCTCTTTCTGGGACTCTGCCTCTTTCTGGGACTCTGCCTCTTTCTGGGACTCTGCCTCTTTCTGGGACTCTGCCTCTTTCTGGGACTCTGCCTCTTTCTGGGACTCTGCCTCTTTCTGGGACTCTGCCTCTTTCTGGGACTCTGCCTCTTTCTGGGACTCTGCCTCTTTCTGGGACTCTGCCTCTTTCTGGGACTCTGCCTCTTTCTGGGACTCTGCCTCTTTCTGGGACTCTGCCTCTTTCTGGGACTCTGCCTCTTTCTGGGACTCTGCCTCTTTCTGGGACTCTGCCTCTTTCTGGGACTCTGCCTCTTTCTGGGACTCTGCCTCTTTCTGGGACTCTGCCTCTTTCTGGGACTCTGCCTCTTTCTGGACTCTGCCTCTTTCTGGGACTCTGCCTCTTTCTGGGACTCTGCCTCTTTCTGGGACTCTGCCTCTTTCTGGGACTCTGCCTCTTTCTGGGACTCTGCCTCTTTCTGGGACTCTGCCTCTTTCTGGGACTCTGCCTCTTTCTGGGACTCTGCCTCTTTCTGGGACTCTGCCTCTTTCTGGGACTCTGCCTCTTTCTGGGACTCTGCCTCTTTCTGGGACTCTGCCTCTTTCTGGGACTCTGCCTCTTTCTGGGACTCTGCCTCTTTCTGGGACTCTGCCTCTTTCTGGGACTCTGCCTCTTTCTGGGACTCTGCCTCTTTCTGGGACTCTGCCTCTTTCTGGGACTCTGCCTCTTTCTGGGACTCTGCCTCTTTCTGGGACTCTGCCTCTTTCTGGGACTCTGCCTCTTTCTGGGACTCTGCCTCTTTCTGGGACTCTGCCTCTTTCTGGGACTCTGCCTCTTTCTGGGACTCTGCCTCTTTCTGGGACTCTGCCTCTTTCTGGACTCTGCCTCTTTCTGGGACTCTGCCTCTTTCTGGGACTCTGCCTCTTTCTGGGACTCTGCCTCTTTCTGGGACTCTGCCTCTTTCTGGGACTCTGCCTCTTTCTGGGACTCTGCCTCTTTCTGGGACTCTGCCTCTTTCTGGGACTCTGCCTCTTTCTGGGACTCTGCCTCTTTCTGGGACTCTGCCTCTTTCTGGGACTCTGCCTCTTTCTGGGACTCTGCCTCTTTCTGGGACTCTGCCTCTTTCTGGGACTCTGCCTCTTTCTGGGACTCTGCCTCTTTCTGGGACTCTGCCTCTTTCTGGGACTCTGCCTCTTTCTGGGACTCTGCCTCTTTCTGGGACTCTGCCTCTTTCTGGGACTCTGCCTCTTTCTGGGACTCTGCCTCTTTCTGGGACTCTGCCTCTTTCTGGGACTCTGCCTCTTTCTGGGACTCTGCCTCTTTCTGGGACTCTGCCTCTTTCTGGGACTCTGCCTCTTTCTGGGACTCTGCCTCTTTCTGGGACTCTGCCTCTTTCTGGGACTCTGCCTCTTTCTGGGACTCTGCCTCTTTCTGGGACTCTGCCTCTTTCTGGGACTCTGCCTCTTTCTGGGACTCTGCCTCTTTCTGGGACTCTGCCTCTTTCTGGGACTCTGCCTCTTTCTGGGACTCTGCCTCTTTCTGGGACTCTGCCTCTTTCTGGGACTCTGCCTCTTTCTGGGACTCTGCCTCTTTCTGGGACTCTGCCTCTTTCTGGGACTCTGCCTCTTTCTGGGACTCTGCCTCTTTCTGGGACTCTGCCTCTTTCTGGGACTCTGCCTCTTTCTGGGACTCTGCCTCTTTCTGGGACTCTGCCTCTTTCTGGGACTCTGCCTCTTTCTGGGACTCTGCCTCTTTCTGGGACTCTGCCTCTTTCTGGGACTCTGCCTCTTTCTGGGACTCTGCCTCTTTCTGGGACTCTGCCTCTTTCTGGGACTCTGCCTCTTTCTGGACTCTGCCTCTTTCTGGGACTCTGCCTCTTTCTGGGACTCTGCCTCTTTCTGGGACTCTGCCTCTTTCTGGGACTCTGCCTCTTTCTGGGACTCTGCCTCTTTCTGGGACTCTGCCTCTTTCTGGGACTCTGCCTCTTTCTGGGACTCTGCCTCTTTCTGGGACTCTGCCTCTTTCTGGGACTCTGCCTCTTTCTGGGACTCTGCCTCTTTCTGGGACTCTGCCTCTTTCTGGGACTCTGCCTCTTTCTGGGACTCTGCCTCTTTCTGGGACTCTGCCTCTTTCTGGGACTCTGCCTCTTTCTGGGACTCTGCCTCTTTCTGGGACTCTGCCTCTTTCTGGGACTCTGCCTCTTTCTGGGACTCTGCCTCTTTCTGGGACTCTGCCTCTTTCTGGGACTCTGCCTCTTTCTGGGACTCTGCCTCTTTCTGGACTCTGCCTCTTTCTGGGACTCTGCCTCTTTCTGGGACTCTGCCTCTTTCTGGGACTCTGCCTCTTTCTGGGACTCTGCCTCTTTCTGGGACTCTGCCTCTTTCTGGGACTCTGCCTCTTTCTGGGACTCTGCCTCTTTCTGGGACTCTGCCTCTTTCTGGGACTCTGCCTCTTTCTGGGACTCTGCCTCTTTCTGGGACTCTGCCTCTTTCTGGGACTCTGCCTCTTTCTGGGACTCTGCCTCTTTCTGGGACTCTGCCTCTTTCTGGGACTCTGCCTCTTTCTGGGACTCTGCCTCTTTCTGGGACTCTGCCTCTTTCTGGGACTCTGCCTCTTTCTGGGACTCTGCCTCTTTCTGGGACTCTGCCTCTTTCTGGGACTCTGCCTCTTTCTGGGACTCTGCCTCTTTCTGGGACTCTGCCTCTTTCTGGGACTCTGCCTCTTTCTGGGACTCTGCCTCTTTCTGGGACTCTGCCTCTTTCTGGGACTCTGCCTCTTTCTGGGACTCTGCCTCTTTCTGGGACTCTGCCTCTTTCTGGGACTCTGCCTCTTTCTGGGACTCTGCCTCTTTCTGGGACTCTGCCTCTTTCTGGGACTCTGCCTCTTTCTGGGACTCTGCCTCTTTCTGGGACTCTGCCTCTTTCTGGGACTCTGCCTCTTTCTGGGACTCTGCCTCTTTCTGGGACTCTGCCTCTTTCTGGGACTCTGCCTCTTTCTGGGACTCTGCCTCTTTCTGGGACTCTGCCTCTTTCTGGGACTCTGCCTCTTTCTGGGACTCTGCCTCTTTCTGGGACTCTGCCTCTTTCTGGGACTCTGCCTCTTTCTGGGACTCTGCCTCTTTCTGGGACTCTGCCTCTTTCTGGGACTCTGCCTCTTTCTGGGACTCTGCCTCTTTCTGGGACTCTGCCTCTTTCTGGGACTCTGCCTCTTTCTGGGACTCTGCCTCTTTCTGGGACTCTGCCTCTTTCTGGGACTCTGCCTCTTTCTGGGACTCTGCCTCTTTCTGGGACTCTGCCTCTTTCTGGGACTCTGCCTCTTTCTGGGACTCTGCCTCTTTCTGGGACTCTGCCTCTTTCTGGGACTCTGCCTCTTTCTGGGACTCTGCCTCTTTCTGGGACTCTGCCTCTTTCTGGGACTCTGCCTCTTTCTGGGACTCTGCCTCTTTCTGGGACTCTGCCTCTTTCTGGGACTCTGCCTCTTTCTGGGACTCTGCCTCTTTCTGGGACTCTGCCTCTTTCTGGGACTCTGCCTCTTTCTGGGACTCTGCCTCTTTCTGGGACTCTGCCTCTTTCTGGGACTCTGCCTCTTTCTGGGACTCTGCCTCTTTCTGGGACTCTGCCTCTTTCTGGGACTCTGCCTCTTTCTGGGACTCTGCCTCTTTCTGGGACTCTGCCTCTTTCTGGGACTCTGCCTCTTTCTGGGACTCTGCCTCTTTCTGGGACTCTGCCTCTTTCTGGGACTCTGCCTCTTTCTGGGACTCTGCCTCTTTCTGGGACTCTGCCTCTTTCTGGGACTCTGCCTCTTTCTGGGACTCTGCCTCTTTCTGGGACTCTGCCTCTTTCTGGGACTCTGCCTCTTTCTGGGACTCTGCCTCTTTCTGGGACTCTGCCTCTTTCTGGGACTCTGCCTCTTTCTGGGACTCTGCCTCTTTCTGGGACTCTGCCTCTTTCTGGGACTCTGCCTCTTTCTGGGACTCTGCCTCTTTCTGGGACTCTGCCTCTTTCTGGGACTCTGCCTCTTTCTGGGACTCTGCCTCTTTCTGGGACTCTGCCTCTTTCTGGGACTCTGCCTCTTTCTGGGACTCTGCCTCTTTCTGGGACTCTGCCTCTTTCTGGGACTCTGCCTCTTTCTGGGACTCTGCCTCTTTCTGGGACTCTGCCTCTTTCTGGGACTCTGCCTCTTTCTGGGACTCTGCCTCTTTCTGGGACTCTGCCTCTTTCTGGGACTCTGCCTCTTTCTGGGACTCTGCCTCTTTCTGGGACTCTGCCTCTTTCTGGGACTCTGCCTCTTTCTGGGACTCTGCCTCTTTCTGGGACTCTGCCTCTTTCTGGGACTCTGCCTCTTTCTGGGACTCTGCCTCTTTCTGGGACTCTGCCTCTTTCTGGGACTCTGCCTCTTTCTGGGACTCTGCCTCTTTCTGGGACTCTGCCTCTTTCTGGGACTCTGCCTCTTTCTGGGACTCTGCCTCTTTCTGGGACTCTGCCTCTTTCTGGGACTCTGCCTCTTTCTGGGACTCTGCCTCTTTCTGGGACTCTGCCTCTTTCTGGGACTCTGCCTCTTTCTGGGACTCTGCCTCTTTCTGGGACTCTGCCTCTTTCTGGGACTCTGCCTCTTTCTGGGACTCTGCCTCTTTCTGGGACTCTGCCTCTTTCTGGGACTCTGCCTCTTTCTGGGACTCTGCCTCTTTCTGGGACTCTGCCTCTTTCTGGGACTCTGCCTCTTTCTGGGACTCTGCCTCTTTCTGGGACTCTGCCTCTTTCTGGGACTCTGCCTCTTTCTGGGACTCTGCCTCTTTCTGGGACTCTGCCTCTTTCTGGGACTCTGCCTCTTTCTGGGACTCTGCCTCTTTCTGGGACTCTGCCTCTTCTGGGACTCTGCCTCTTTCTGGGACTCTGCCTCTTTCTGGGACTCTGCCTCTTTCTGGGACTCTGCCTCTTTCTGGGACTCTGCCTCTTTCTGGACTCTGCCTCTTTCTGGGACTCTGCCTCTTTCTGGGACTCTGCCTCTTTCTGGGACTCTGCCTCTTTCTGGGACTCTGCCTCTTTCTGGGACTCTGCCTCTTTCTGGGACTCTGCCTCTTTCTGGGACTCTGCCTCTTTCTGGGACTCTGCCTCTTTCTGGGACTCTGCCTCTTTCTGGGACTCTGCCTCTTTCTGGGACTCTGCCTCTTTCTGGGACTCTGCCTCTTTCTGGGACTCTGCCTCTTTCTGGGACTCTGCCTCTTTCTGGGACTCTGCCTCTTTCTGGGACTCTGCCTCTTTCTGGGACTCTGCCTCTTTCTGGGACTCTGCCTCTTTCTGGGACTCTGCCTCTTTCTGGGACTCTGCCTCTTTCTGGGACTCTGCCTCTTTCTGGGACTCTGCCTCTTTCTGGGACTCTGCCTCTTTCTGGGACTCTGCCTCTTTCTGGGACTCTGCCTCTTTCTGGGACTCTGCCTCTTTCTGGGACTCTGCCTCTTTCTGGGACTCTGCCTCTTTCTGGGACTCTGCCTCTTTCTGGGACTCTGCCTCTTTCTGGGACTCTGCCTCTTTCTGGGACTCTGCCTCTTTCTGGGACTCTGCCTCTTTCTGGGACTCTGCCTCTTTCTGGGACTCTGCCTCTTTCTGGGACTCTGCCTCTTTCTGGGACTCTGCCTCTTTCTGGGACTCTGCCTCTTTCTGGGACTCTGCCTCTTTCTGGGACTCTGCCTCTTTCTGGGACTCTGCCTCTTTCTGGGACTCTGCCTCTTTCTGGGACTCTGTCTCTTCTGGGACTCTGCCTCTTTCTGGGACTCTGCCTCTTTCTGGGACTCTGCCTCTTTCTGGGACTCTGCCTCTTTCTGGGACTCTGCCTCTTTCTGGGACTCTGCCTCTTTCTGGGACTCTGCCTCTTTCTGGGACTCTGCCTCTTTCTGGGACTCTGCCTCTTTCTGGGACTCTGCCTCTTTCTGGGACTCTGCCTCTTTCTGGGACTCTGCCTCTTTCTGGGACTCTGCCTCTTTCTGGGACTCTGCCTCTTTCTGGGACTCTGCCTCTTTCTGGGACTCTGCTCTTTCTGGGACTCTGCCTCTTTCTGGGACTCTGCCTCTTTCTGGGACTCTGCCTCTTTCTGGGACTCTGCCTCTTTCTGGGACTCTGCCTCTTTCTGGGACTCTGCCTCTTTCTGGGACTCTGCCTCTTTCTGGGACTCTGCCTCTTTCTGGGACTCTGCCTCTTTCTGGGACTCTGCCTCTTTCTGGGACTCTGCCTCTTTCTGGGACTCTGCCTCTTTCTGGGACTCTGCCTCTTTCTGGGACTCTGCCTCTTTCTGGGACTCTGCCTCTTTCTGGGACTCTGCCTCTTTCTGGGACTCTGCCTCTTTCTGGGACTCTGCCTCTTTCTGGGACTCTGCCTCTTTCTGGGACTCTGCCTCTTTCTGGGACTCTGCCTCTTTCTGGGACTCTGCCTCTTTCTGGGACTCTGCCTCTTTCTGGGACTCTGCCTCTTTCTGGGACTCTGCCTCTTTCTGGGACTCTGCCTCTTTCTGGGACTCTGCCTCTTTCTGGGACTCTGCCTCTTTCTGGGACTCTGCCTCTTTCTGGGACTCTGCCTCTTTCTGGGACTCTGCCTCTTTCTGGGACTCTGCCTCTTTCTGGGACTCTGCCTCTTTCTGGGACTCTGCCTCTTTCTGGGACTCTGCCTCTTTCTGGGACTCTGCCTCTTTCTGGGACTCTGCCTCTTTCTGGGACTCTGCCTCTTTCTGGGACTCTGCCTCTTTCTGGGACTCTGCCTCTTTCTGGGACTCTGCCTCTTTCTGGGACTCTGCCTCTTTCTGGGACTCTGCCTCTTTCTGGGACTCTGCCTCTTTCTGGGACTCTGCCTCTTTCTGGGACTCTGCCTCTTTCTGGGACTCTGCCTCTTTCTGGGACTCTGCCTCTTTCTGGGACTCTGCCTCTTTCTGGGACTCTGCCTCTTTCTGGGACTCTGCCTCTCTCTGGGACTCTGCCTCTTTCTGGGACTCTGCCTCTTTCTGGACTCTGCCTCTTTCTGGGACTCTGCCTCTTTCTGGGACTCTGCCTCTTTCTGGGACTCTGCCTCTTTCTGGGACTCTGCCTCTTTCTGGGACTCTGCCTCTTTCTGGGACTCTGCCTCTTTCTGGGACTCTGCCTCTTTCTGGGACTCTGCCTCTTTCTGGGACTCTGCCTCTTTCTGGGACTCTGCCTCTTTCTGGGACTCTGCCTCTTTCTGGGACTCTGCCTCTTTCTGGACTCTGCCTCTTTCTGGGACTCTGCCTCTTTCTGGGACTCTGCCTCTTTCTGGGACTCTGCCTCTTTCTGGGACTCTGCCTCTTTCTGGGACTCTGCCTCTTTCTGGGACTCTGCCTCTTTCTGGGACTCTGCGTCTTTCTGGGACTCTACCTCTTTCTGGGACTTTGCCTCTTCCTGGGACTCTGCCTCTTTCTGGGTCTGCCTCTTTCTGGGACGACAGCCTCTTTCTGGGACTCTGCCTCTTTTTGGGAATCTGCCTCTGTCTGGGACTCAGCCTCGATCTGGGAATCTGTCTCTCTGGGACTCTGCCTCTTTCTGGGACGCTGCCTCTTTCTGGGACTCTGCCTCTTTCTGAGACTCTGCCTCTTTCTGGGACTCTGCCTCTTTCTGGGGCTTTGCCTCTTTCTGGGACTCTGCCTCTTTCTGGGACTCTGCCTCTTTCTGGGACTCTGCCTCTTTCTGGGACTCTGTCTCTCTGGGACTCTGCCTCTCTCTGGGACTCTGCCTCTCTCTGAGACTCTGCCTCTCTCTGGGACTCTGTCTCTATCTGGGACTCTGCCTCGATCTGGGAATCTGTCTCTCTGGGACTCTGCCTCTTTCTGGGACGCAGCCTCTTTCTGGGACTCTGCCTCTTTCTGGGACTCTGCCTCTTTCTGGGACTCTGCCTCTTTCTGGGACTCTGCCTCTTCTGGGACTCTGCCTCTTTCTGGGACTCTGCCTCTTTCTGGGACTCTGCCTCTTTCTGGGACTCTGCCTCTTTCTGGGACTCTGCCTCTTTCTGGACTCTGCCTCTTTCTGGGACTCTGCCTCTTTCTGGGACTCTGCCTCTTTCTGGGACTCTGCCTCTTTCTGGGACTCTGCCTCTTTCTGGGACTCTGCCTCTTTCTGGGACTCTGCCTCTTTCTGGGACTCTGCCTCTTTCTGGGACTCTGCCTCTTTCTGGGACTCTGCCTCTTTCTGGGACTCTGCCTCTTTCTGGGACTCTGCCTCTTTCTGGGACTCTGCCTCTTTCTGGGACTCTGCCTCTTTCTGGGACTCTGCCTCTTTCTGGGACTCTGCCTCTTTCTGGGACTCTGCCTCTTTCTGGGACTCTGCCTCTTTCTGGACTCTGCCTCTTTCTGGGACTCTGCCTCTTTCTGGGACTCTGCCTCTTTCTGGGACTCTGCCTCTTCTGGGACTCTGCCTCTTTCTGGGACTCTGCCTCTTTCTGGGACTCTGCCTCTTTCTGGGACTCTGCCTCTTTCTGGGACTCTGCCTCTTTCTGGGACTCTGCCTCTTTCTGGGACTCTGCCTCTTTCTGGGACTCTGCCTCTTTCTGGGACTCTGCCTCTTTCTGGGACTCTGCCTCTTTCTGGGACTCTGCCTCTTTCTGGGACTCTGCCTCTTTCTGGGACTCTGCCTCTTTCTGGGACTCTGCCTCTTTCTGGGACTCTGCCTCTTTCTGGGACTCTGCCTCTTTCTGGGACTCTGCCTCTTTCTGGGACTCTGCCTCTTTCTGGGACTCTGCCTCTTTCTGGGACTCTGCCTCTTTCTGGGACTCTGCCTCTTTCTGGGACTCTGCCTCTTTCTGGGACTCTGCCTCTTTCTGGGACTCTGCCTCTTTCTGGGACTCTGCCTCTTTCTGGGACTCTGCCTCTTTCTGGGCTTTGCCTCTTTCTGGGACTCTGCCTCTTTCTGGGACTCTGCCTCTTTCTGGGACTCTGCCTCTTTCTGGGACTCTGTCTCTCTGGGACTCTGCCTCTCTCTGGGACTTCGCCTCTCTCTGGGACTCTGCCTCTCTCTGGGACTCTGTCTCTATCTGGGACTCTGCTTCGATCTGGGAATCTGTCTCTCTGGGACTCTGCCTCTTTCTGGGACTCAGCCTCTTTCTGGGACTATGTCTCTCTGGGACTCTGCCTCTTTCTGGGACTCTGCCTCTTTCTGGGAATCTGCCTCTTTCTGGGACTCTGCCTAATTCTGGGACTCTGCCTCTTTCTGGGACTCTGCCTCTTTCTGGGACTCTGCCTCTTTCTGGGACTCTGCCTCTTTCTGGGACTCTGCCTCTTTCTGGGACTCTGCCTCTTTCTGAGACTCTGCCTCTTTCTGGGACTCTGCCTCTTTCTGGGACTCTACCTCTTTCTGGGACTCTGCCTCTTTCTGGGACTCTGCCTCTTTCTGGGACTCTGCCTCTTTCTGGGACTCTGCCTCTTCTGGGACTCTGCCTCTATCTGGGACTCTGCCTCGATCTGGGAATCTGTCTCTCTGGGACTCTGCCTCTTTCTGGGACGCTGCCTCTTTCTGGGACTCTGCCTCTTTCTGAGACTCTGCCTCTTTCTGGGACTCTGCCTCTTTCTGGGACTCTGCCTCTTTCTGGGACTCTGCCTCTTTCTGGGACTCTGCCTCTTTCTTGGACTCTGCCTCTTTCTGGGACTCTGCCTCTTTCTGGGACTGCCTCTTTCTGGTACTCAGCCTCTTTCTGGGACTCTGCCTCTTTCTGGGACTCGGCCTCTTTCTGGGACTCTGCCTCTTTCTGGGACTCTGCCTCTTTCTGGGTCTCTGCCTCTTTCTGGGGCTTTGCCTCTTTCTGGGACTCTGCCTCTTTCTGGGACTCTGCCTCTTTCTGGGACTTTGCCTCTTTCTGGGACTCTGCCTCTTTCTGGGACTCTGCCTCTTTCTTGGACTCTGCCTCTTTCTGGGGCTTTGCCTCTTTCTGGGACTCTGCCTCTTTCTGGGGCTTTGCCTCTTTCTGGGACTCTGCCTCTTTCTGGGACTCTGCCTCTTTCTGGGACTCTGCCTCTTTCTGGGACTCTGTCTCTCTGGGACTCTGCCTCTCTCTGGGACTCTGCCTCTCTCTGGGACTCTGCCTCTCTCTGGGACTCTGTCTCTATCTGGGACTCTGCTTCGATCTGGGAATCTGTCTCTCTGGGACTCTGCCTCTTTCTGGGACGCAGCCTCTTTCTGGGACTATGTCTCCCTGGGACTCTGCCTCTTTCTGGGACTCTGCCTCTTTCTGGGAATCTGCCTCTTTCTGGGACTCTGCCTAATTCTGGGACTCTGCCTCTTTCTGGGACTCTGCCTCTTTCTGGGACTCTGCCTCTTTCTGGGACTCTACCTCTTTCTGGGACTCTGCCTCTTTCTGGGACTCTGCCTCTTTCTGAGACTCTGCCTCTTTCTGGGACTCTGCCTCTTTCTGGGACTCTACCTCTTTCTGGGACTCTGCCTCTTTCTGGGACTCTGCCTCTTTCTGGGACTCTGCCTCTTTCTGGGACTCTGCCTCTTTCTGGGACTCTACCTCTTTCTGGGACTCTGCCTCTTTCTGGGACTCTGCCTCTTTCTGGGACGACTGCCTCTTTCTGGAACTCTGCCTCTTTCTGGGACTCTGTCTCTTGCTGGGACTCTACCTCTTTCTGGGACTCTGCCTCTTTCTGGGACTCTGCCTCTTTCTTGGACTCTGCCTCTTTCTGGGACTCTGCGTCTTTCTGGGACTCTACCTCTTTCTGGGACTCTGCCTCTTTCTTGGACTCTGCCTCTTTCTGGGACTTTGCCTCTTTCTGGGACTCTGCCTCTTTCTGGGTCAGCCTCTTTCTGGGACGACTGCCTCTTTCTGGGACTCTGCCTCTTTCTGGGACTCTGCCTCTTTCTGGTACTGTGCCTCTTTCTTGGACTCTGTCTCTTTCTTGGACTCTGCCTCTTTCTGGGACTCTGCGTCTTTCTGGGACTCTACCTCTTTCTGGGACTTTGCCTCTTTCTGGGACTCTGCCTCTTTCTGGGTCTGCCTCTTTCTGGGACGACTGCCTCTTTCTGGGACTCTGCCTCTTTAAGAACATAAGAACATAAGAACATAAGAAATAGGAGCAGGAGTAGGCCAATCGGCCCCTCGAGCCTGCTCCGCCATTCAATAAGATCATGGCTGATCTGATCCTAACCGCCAATCTACTATCTATCACAGAACCATCTCCTGCATCTAACAGAATTGCACACACGAAATAGGAGCAGAATCAGGCTACACAGTCCCTGGGCCCGCTCCACTACCCACAGGGCCATGACCGATCCGAACCTAGACTCATGTCCAAATTCCTGCCCGCTCCCCGTAACCCTTAATGCCCTTTACTTCTAGGAAACTGTCTATTTCTGTTTTAAATTTAATTAATGTTGTAGCTTCTACAGCTTTTTGTGGCAGCATATTCCATGGACCTACCACCCTCTGAGTGAAGTAGTTCCTCCTCATCTCAGTTTTGAAAGAGCAGCCCCTTATTCTAAGACTATGTCCCCTAGTTCTCGTCTCACCCGTCATCGGGAACATCCTCCCCGCATCCACCCGATCCAACCCCTTCACAATCTTATATGTTTCAATAAGATCGCCTCTCATTCTTCTGAACTCCAATGAGTAGAGTCCCAATCTACCCAACCTCTCCTCATATGACCACCCCCTCATCCCCGGGATTAACCGAGTGAACCTTTTTTGCACTGCCTCGAGAGCAAGGATGTCTTTCCTTAAGTAAGGACACCAAAACTGTATGCAGTATTCCAGGTGCGGTCTCACCAATACCTTGTACAACTGAAGCAATACCTCCCTATTTTTATATTCTATCCCCCTAGCAATGAAAGCCAACATTCCATTTGCCTTCTTAATCACTTGCTGCACCTGCATACTAACCTTTTGAGTTTCGTGCACCAGGACCCCCAGATCCCTTTGCACTTCAGTACTCTCCAGTTTCTTGCCATTAAGATAATAAATTGCTCTAGGATTTTTCCTGCCAAAGTGCATCACCTCACACTTTCCAGTGTTGTATTCCATCTGCCAAATCTCTGCCCACTTACTTAGCCTGTCTATGTCCCCTTGCAGGTTTTTTATGTCCTCCTCACTCACTACTTTCCCTCCCATCTTTGTATCATCTGCAAATTTTGATATGTTACACTTGGTCCCTTCCTCCAAATCGTTAATATAGATTGTGAAGAGTTGGGGACCCAGCACTGACCCCTGTGGAACACCACTAGTTACTGATTGCCAGTCTGAGAATGAACCATTTATCCCAACTCTTTGCTTTCTGTTAGATAGCCAATCCTCTATCCATGCCAGAATATTACCCCCAATCCCGTGATTTTTTACCTTAAGCAATAATCTTTTGTGTGGCACCTTGTCAAATGCCTTTTGGAAGTCTAAATACACTACGTCCACTGGTTCCCCTTTATCCACTCTATATGTTACTTCCTCAAAGAACTCCAGCAAATTTGTCAAACATGACTTCCCCTTCGTAAAACCATGCTGACTTTGTCCTATTAAATTATGATTATCCAAATGTCCTGTTACTGTTTCCTTAATAATGGACTCCAAAATTTTACCTACCACAGATGTTAGGCTAACCGGTCTATAGTTACCAGCCTTCTGTCTACTGCCCTTTTTAAATAAGGGTGTTACATTAGCAGTTTTCCAGTCTGCCGGGACCTTAGCGGAATCCAGGGAGTTTTGAAAAATTATTACCAATGCATCTACAATCCCTACCGCCACTTCCTTCAAGACTCTAGGATGTAAGCCATCAGGTCCAGGTGATTTATCCGCCTTGAGTCCCATTATTTTACCGAGTACCACTTCCTTAGTGATTTTGATCGTGTTTAGCTCCTCTCCCCCTATAGCCCCCTGTTTGTCCAGTGTTGGGATATTCTTAGTGTCCTCTACTGTAAAGACTGATACAAAATATTCATTCAGTGTTTTTGCCATCTCCATATTTCCCACCATTAATTTCCCGGTCTCATCCTCTAAGGGACCAACATTTACTTTAGCCACCCTTTTTCTTTTTATATAACTATAAAAACTCTTACTATCTGTTTTTATATTTTTTGCTAATTTACTTTCATAATCTATCTTCCCTTTCTTAATCAATCTTTTTGTTATTTTTTGCTGCCTTTTAAAGTTTTCCCAATCCTCTGTCCTCCCACTAGATTTCGCTACCTTATATGCCCTTGTTTTTAGTCGAATACTATCCTTAATTTCTTTACTTAGCCACGGATGACTGTCCTTTCTTTTACACCCTTTTCTTTTCAGTGGAATATATTTTTTTTGGAAGTTGTAAAATAACTCCTTGAATGTACACCACTGATCATGTGTCGTCTTACCCTTTAATCTATTTTCCCAATCCACTCTACTCAATTCCGCTCGCATACCTTCATAGTCTCCTTTATTCAAGCTTAGCACGCTTGTTTGAGATCCAACCTTCTCACCCTCTAATTGAATATGGAATTCAACCATGTTATGGTCACTCATTCCAAGGGGATCCTTTACTAGGACATTTTTAATTAATCCTGTCTCGTTACACAGGACCAGATCTAAGGTTGCTTGCCCCCTGGTCGGTTCAGTTACATACTGCTCAAGAAACCCATCCCTAATACACTCAATGAACTCATCCTCAAGGCAGCCCTGCCCCATTTGATTTGTCCAATTAATATGATAGTTAAAATCCCCCATAATTATAGATGTTCCCTTATTACATGCCTCAACTATTTCCTGATTGATACTCCGTCCAATAGAGTTGCAACTGTTCGGAGGCCTATAGACTACGCCCACTAATGTTTTTTTCCCCTTATTATTCCTTATCTCCACCCAAACTGTTTCATTATCATGATTTTTTGACCCAATATCATTACTCTGTATTACAGTGATTCCTTCCTTTATTAACATAGCCACCCCACCTCCCCTTCCTTCCTGCCTGTCCTTCCTGATCGTTAAATAACCTGGTATGTTTAATTCCCAGGCATTGTCACCCTGCAGCCATGTTTCTGTAATGGCCACAATATCATAACCATATGTAGTTATTTGTGCCATTAACTCGTCTATTTTGTTACGAATGCTACGTGCATTTAGATAGAGAACTTTCAAATATGCTTTGTGGCACTTAGTTCCTGCTTTTTCACTTTTTACCAGTTTACCTTTTACTCCACACACTCTGTCCCTTCCTGCCACGCTCTGATTTGTGATTCCCCTACTGCTACCTATGTCTATGACCCTCTCTGTTGTCATTTTTATTTTTTGCTCTCTTGAAACCTCCCCCCCACTAATTAGTTTAAAGCCCTCTCCACAGCCCTAGTTATTCGATTCGCCAGGACACTAGTCCCAGCACTGGCCAAGTGAAGTCCGTCCCAACGGAACAGCTCTCTCCTGCCCCAGTACTGGTGCCAGTGTCCCAAGAAGCAAAACCCATTTTTCCCACACCAGTCTTTGAGCCACGCATTCAACTCCCTGATTTTATTTACCCTAGCCAAATTTGCTCGTGGCTCAGGTAGTAATCCAGAGATTATTACCCTCGAGGTTCTGCTTTTTAATTTGGCCCCTAGCTGCTCAAACTCCCTCAGCAGAACCTCTTTCCTTGTCCTATCTATGTCATTGGTACCAACATGGACCACGACAACTGGATCCTCCCCCTCCCACTCCAAGTTTCTCTCCAGCCCAGAGGAGATGTCCTTAACCCTGGCACCGGGCAGGCAACACAGCCTTCGGGACTCTCGCTCTTGGCTGCAAAGAACCCTATCTATCCCCCTAATGATACTATCCCCTACCACTACAACATTTCTTTTTACTCCCCCCACTTGAATGGCCCCCCTTACCACGGTGCTGTGGCCAGGTTGCTCATCCTCCCTGCAGTCCCCGCTCCTATCCACACAGGGAGTAAGAGCCTCGAACCTGTTGGACAAGAGCAAGGGCTGCGGCTCCTCCAACACTACCTCCTGGATCCCTGTACCTGCCTCACTCGTAGTCACACCTTCCTGTCCCTGACCACGGGCTACTTCTGAATTAGTTACTCTAATTGGTGTGACTACCTCCTGAAACACGGAGTCCAGGTAACTCTCCCCCTCCCTGATGTGTCGCAGTGTTTGAAGCTCGGACTCCAGCTCATCAACTCGGAGCCGGAGTTCCTCGAGCAGCCAACACTTACTGCAAATGTGTTCACCGTGAACATCAATGGTGTCCACCAGCTCCCACATATTGCAGCAGTAACACATCACCTGCTCTCCCATTCTATGTAATTAATTAAAAATGTATTATTTACCCTTCAGTTAATTTATGCCAGCAGTCTCTGCTACACCACAGATACCCGAGAAACAATAAAATTGAAGTTTTGTATAAAAAAAAGAGAAATACTCACCAACCAATCACTTACCTGCTTTCTGGTGACGTCACACTTCGATTATTTTTTACCTCTCTCCTGCTCTCGGCTTGGTGAAAGCCTACCTGGTCGCTGCCGCCTTTTACCGCCGCCGCCTCGCCGCTGTTGCTCCACCCAGGTCCGCCGCCTCTGTGGGCCTACCTGGTCGCTGCCGCCTTTTACCGCCGCCGCCTCGCCGCTGTTGCTCCACCCAGGTCCGCCGCCTCTGTGGGCCTACCTGGTCGCTGCCGCCTTTTACCGCCGCCGCCTCGCCGCTGTTGCTCCACCCAGGTCCGCCGCCTCTGTCTGGGACTCTGCCTCTTTCTGGGACTCTGCCTCTTTCTGGGACTCTGCCTCTTTCTGGGACTCTGCCTCTTTCTGGGACTCTAACACTTTCTGGGACTCTGCCTCTTCTGGGAATCTGCCTCTTTCTGTGACTCTGCCTCTTTCTTGGACACAGTCTCTTTCTGGGACTCTGCCTCTTTCTGGGACTCTGCCTCTTTCTGTGACTCTGCATCTTTCTGGGACTCTGCCTCTTTCTGGGACTCTGCCTCTTTCTGGGACTCTGCTTCTTTCTGGGACTCTGCCTCTTTCTGGGACTCTGCCTCTTTCTGGGACTCTGCCTCTATCTGGGACTCTGCCTCGATCTGGGAATCTGTCTCTCTGGGACTCTGCCTCTTTCTGGGACGCTGCCTCTTTCTGGGACTCTGCCTCTTTCTGAGACTCTGCCTCTTTCTGGGACTCTGCCTCTTTCTGGGACTCTGCCTCTTTATGGGACTCTGCCTCTTTCTGGGACTCTGCCTCTTTCTGGGACTCTGCCTCTTTCTTGGACTCTGACTCTTTCTGGGACTCTGCCTCTTTCTGGGACTGCCTCTTTCTGGGACGATGGCCTCTTTCTGGGACTCTGCGTCTTTCTGGGACTGTGCCTCTTTCTGGGACTCTGCCTCTTTCTGGAACTGTGCCTCTTTCTGGGACTATGCCTCTCTCTGGGACTCTGCCTCTCTCTGGGACTTTGCCTCTATCTGGGACTCTGCCTCGATCTGGGAATCTGTCTCTCTGGGACTCTGCCTCTTTCTGGGACGCTGCCTCTTTCTGGGACTATGTCTCTCTGGGACTCTGCCTCTTTCTGGGACTCTGCCTCTTTATGGGACTCTGCCTCTTTCTGGGACTCTGCCTCTTTCTGGGACTCTGCCTCTTTCTTGGACTCTGCCTCTTTCTGGGACTCTGCCTCTTTCTGGGACTCTGCCTCTTTCTGCGACTGCCTCATTCTGGGACGACTGCCTCTTTCTGGGACTCTGCCTCTTTCTGGGACTCTGCCTCTTTCTGGGACTCTGCCTCTTTCTGGGACTCTGCCTCTTTCTGGGACTCTGCCTCTCTGGGACTCTGCCTCTCTCATGGACTCTGCCTCTCTCTGGGACTCTGCCTCTTTCTGGGACTCTGCCTCTTTCTGGGACTCTGCCTCTTTCTGGGACTCTGCCTCTTTCTGGGACTCTGCCTCTTTCTGGGACTCTGCCTCTTTCTGGGACTCTGCCTCTTTCTGGGACTCTGCCTCTTTCTGGGACTCTGCCTCTTTCTGGGACTCTGCCTCTTTCTGGGACTCTGCCTCTTTCTGGGACTCTGCCTCTTTCTGGGACTCTGCCTCTTTCTGGGACTCTGCCTCTTTCTGGGACTCTGCCTCTTTCTGGGACTCTGCCTCTTTCTGGGACTCTGCCTCTTTCTGGGACTCTGCCTCTTTCTGGGACTCTGCCTCTTTCTGGGACTCTGCCTCTTTCTGGGACTCTGCCTCTTTCTGGGACTCTGCCTCTTTCTGGGACTCTGCCTCTTTCTGGGACTCTGCCTCTTTCTGGGACTCTGCCTCTTTCTGGGACTCTGCCTCTTTCTGGGACTCTGCCTCTTTCTGGGACTCTGCCTCTTTCTGGGACTCTGCCTCTTTCTGGGACTCTGCCTCTTTCTGGGACTCTGCCTCTTTCTGGGACTCTGCCTCTTTCTGGGACTCTGCCTCTTTCTGGGACTCTGCCTCTTTCTGGGACTCTGCCTCTTTCTGGGACTCTGCCTCTTTCTGGGACTCTGCCTCTTTCTGGGACTCTGCCTCTTTCTGGGACTCTGCCTCTTTCTGGGACTCTGCCTCTTTCTGGGACTCTGCCTCTTTCTGGGACTCTGCCTCTTTCTGGGACTCTGCCTCTTTCTGGGACTCTGCCTCTTTCTGGGACTCTGCCTCTTTCTGGGACTCTGCCTCTTTCTGGGACTCTGCCTCTTTCTGGGACTCTGCCTCTTTCTGGGACTCTGCCTCTTTCTGGGACTCTGCCTCTTTCTGGGACTCTGCCTCTTTCTGGGACTCTGCCTCTTTCTGGGACTCTGCCTCTTTCTGGGACTCTGCCTCTTTCTGGGACTCTGCCTCTTTCTGGGACTCTGCCTCTTTCTGGGACTCTGCCTCTTTCTGGGACTCTGCCTCTTTCTGGGACTCTGCCTCTTTCTGGGACTCTGCCTCTTTCTGGGACTCTGCCTCTTTCTGGGACTCTGCCTCTTTCTGGGACTCTGCCTCTTTCTGGGACTCTGCCTCTTTCTGGGACTCTGCCTCTTTCTGGGACTCTGCCTCTTTCTGGGACTCTGCCTCTTTCTGGGACTCTGCCTCTTTCTGGGACTCTGCCTCTTTCTGGGACTCTGCCTCTTTCTGGGACTCTGCCTCTTTCTGGGACTCTGCCTCTTTCTGGGACTCTGCCTCTTTCTGGGACTCTGCCTCTTTCTGGGACTCTGCCTCTTTCTGGGACTCTGCCTCTTTCTGGGACTCTGCCTCTTTCTGGGACTCTGCCTCTTTCTGGGACTCTGCCTCTTTCTGGGACTCTGCCTCTTTCTGGGACTCTGCCTCTTTCTGGGACTCTGCCTCTTTCTGGGACTCTGCCTCTTTCTGGGACTCTGCCTCTTTCTGGGACTCTGCCTCTTTCTGGGACTCTGCCTCTTTCTGGGACTCTGCCTCTTTCTGGGACTCTGCCTCTTTCTGGGACTCTGCCTCTTTCTGGGACTCTGCCTCTTTCTGGGACTCTGCCTCTTTCTGGGACTCTGCCTCTTTCTGGGACTCTGCCTCTTTCTGGGACTCTGCCTCTTTCTGGGACTCTGCCTCTTTCTGGGACTCTGCCTCTTTCTGGGACTCTGCCTCTTTCTGGGACTCTGCCTCTTTCTGGGACTCTGCCTCTTTCTGGGACTCTGCCTCTTTCTGGGACTCTGCCTCTTTCTGGGACTCTGCCTCTTTCTGGGACTCTGCCTCTTTCTGGGACTCTGCCTCTTTCTGGGACTCTGCCTCTTTCTGGGACTCTGCCTCTTTCTGGGACTCTGCCTCTTTCTGGGACTCTGCCTCTTTCTGGGACTCTGCCTCTTTCTGGGACTCTGCCTCTTTCTGGGACTCTGCCTCTTTCTGGGACTCTGCCTCTTTCTGGGACTCTGCCTCTTTCTGGGACTCTGCCTCTTTCTGGGACTCTGCCTCTTTCTGGGACTCTGCCTCTTTCTGGGACTCTGCCTCTTTCTGGGACTCTGCCTCTTTCTGGGACTCTGCCTCTTTCTGGGACTCTGCCTCTTTCTGGGACTCTGCCTCTTTCTGGGACTCTGCCTCTTTCTGGGACTCTGCCTCTTTCTGGGACTCTGCCTCTTTCTGGGACTCTGCCTCTTTCTGGGACTCTGCCTCTTTCTGGGACTCTGCCTCTTTCTGGGACTCTGCCTCTTTCTGGGACTCTGCCTCTTTCTGGGACTCTGCCTCTTTCTGGGACTCTGCCTCTTTCTGGGACTCTGCCTCTTTCTGGGACTCTGCCTCTTTCTGGGACTCTGCCTCTTTCTGGGACTCTGCCTCTTTCTGGGACTCTGCCTCTTTCTGGGACTCTGCCTCTTTCTGGGACTCTGCCTCTTTCTGGGACTCTGCCTCTTTCTGGGACTCTGCCTCTTTCTGGGACTCTGCCTCTTTCTGGGACTCTGCCTCTTTCTGGGACTCTGCCTCTTCTGGGACTCTGCCTCTATCTGGGACTCTGCCTCTTTCTGGGACTCTGCCTCTTTCTGGGACTCTGCCTCTTTCTGGGACTCTGCCTCTTTCTGGGACTCTGCCTCTTTCTGGGACTCTGCCTCTTTCTGGGACTCTGCCTCTTTCTGGGACTCTGCCTCTTTCTGGGACTCTGCCTCTTTCTGGGACTCTGCCTCTTTCTGGGACTCTGCCTCTTCTGGGACTCTGCCTCTTTCTGGGACTCTGCCTCTTTCTGGGACTCTGCCTCTTTCTGGGACTCTGCCTCTTTCTGGGACTCTGCCTCTTTCTGGGACTCTGCCTCTTTCTGGGACTCTGCCTCTTTCTGGGACTCTGCCTCTTTCTGGGACTCTGCCTCTTTCTGGGACTCTGCCTCTTTCTGGGACTCTGCCTCTTTCTGGGACTCTGCCTCTTTCTGGGACTCTGCCTCTTTCTGGGACTCTGCCTCTTTCTGGGACTCTGCCTCTTTCTGGGACTCTGCCTCTTTCTGGGACTCTGCCTCTTTCTGGGACTCTGCCTCTTTCTGGGACTCTGCCTCTTTCTGGGACTCTGCCTCTTTCTGGGACTCTGCCTCTTTCTGGGACTCTGCCTCTTTCTGGGACTCTGCCTCTTTCTGGGACTCTGCCTCTTTCTGGGACTCTGCCTCTTTCTGGGACTCTGCCTCTTTCTGGGACTCTGCCTCTTTCTGGGACTCTGCCTCTTTCTGGGACTCTGCCTCTTTCTGGGACTCTGCCTCTTTCTGGGACTCTGCCTCTTTCTGGGACTCTGCCTCTTTCTGGGACTCTGCCTCTTTCTGGGACTCTGCCTCTTTCTGGGACTCTGCCTCTTTCTGGGACTCTGCCTCTTTCTGGGACTCTGCCTCTTTCTGGGACTCTGCCTCTTTCTGGGACTCTGCCTCTTTCTGGGACTCTGCCTCTTTCTGGGACTCTGCCTCTTTCTGGGACTCTGCCTCTTTCTGGGACTCTGCCTCTTTCTGGGACTCTGCCTCTTTCTGGGACTCTGCCTCTTTCTGGGACTCTGCCTCTTTCTGGGACTCTGCCTCTTTCTGGGACTCTGCCTCTTTCTGGGACTCTGCCTCTTTCTGGGACTCTGCCTCTTTCTGGGACTCTGCCTCTTTCTGGGACTCTGCCTCTTTCTGGGACTCTGCCTCTTTCTGGGACTCTGCCTCTTTCTGGGACTCTGCCTCTTTCTGGGACTCTGCCTCTTTCTGGGACTCTGCCTCTTTCTGGGACTCTGCCTCTTTCTGGGACTCTGCCTCTTTCTGGGACTCTGCCTCTTTCTGGGACTCTGCCTCTTTCTGGGACTCTGCCTCTTTCTGGGACTCTGCCTCTTTCTGGGACTCTGCCTCTTTCTGGGACTCTGCCTCTTTCTGGGACTCTGCCTCTTTCTGGGACTCTGCCTCTTTCTGGGACTCTGCCTCTTTCTGGGACTCTGCCTCTTTCTGGGACTCTGCCTCTTTCTGGGACTCTGCCTCTTTCTGGGACTCTGCCTCTTTCTGGGACTCTGCCTCTTTCTGGGACTCTGCCTCTTTCTGGGACTCTGCCTCTTTCTGGGACTCTGCCTCTTTCTGGGACTCTGCCTCTTTCTGGGACTCTGCCTCTTTCTGGGACTCTGCCTCTTTCTGGGACTCTGCCTCTTTCTGGGACTCTGCCTCTTTCTGGGACTCTGCCTCTTTCTGGGACTCTGCCTCTTTCTGGGACTCTGCCTCTTTCTGGGACTCTGCCTCTTTCTGGGACTCTGCCTCTTTCTGGGACTCTGCCTCTTTCTGGGACTCTGCCTCTTTCTGGGACTCTGCCTCTTTCTGGGACTCTGCCTCTTTCTGGGACTCTGCCTCTTTCTGGGACTCTGCCTCTTTCTGGGACTCTGCCTCTTCTGGGACTCTGCCTCTTTCTGGGACTCTGCCTCTTTCTGGGACTCTGCCTCTTTCTGGGACTCTGCCTCTTTCTGGGACTCTGCCTCTTTCTGGGACTCTGCCTCTTTCTGGGACTCTGCCTCTTTCTGGGACTCTGCCTCTTTCTGGGACTCTGCCTCTTTCTGGGACTCTGCCTCTTTCTGGGACTCTGCCTCTTTCTGGGACTCTGCCTCTTTCTGGGACTCTGCCTCTTTCTGGGACTCTGCCTCTTTCTGGGACTCTGCCTCTTTCTGGGACTCTGCCTCTTTCTGGGACTCTGCCTCTTTCTGGGACTCTGCCTCTTTCTGGGACTCTGCCTCTTTCTGGGACTCTGCCTCTTTCTGGGACTCTGCCTCTTTCTGGGACTCTGCCTCTTTCTGGGACTCTGCCTCTTTCTGGGACTCTGCCTCTTTCTGGGACTCTGCCTCTTTCTGGGACTCTGCCTCTTTCTGGGACTCTGCCTCTTTCTGGGACTCTGCCTCTTTCTGGGACTCTGCCTCTTTCTGGGACTCTGCCTCTTTCTGGGACTCTGCCTCTTTCTGGGACTCTGCCTCTTTCTGGGACTCTGCCTCTTTCTGGGACTCTGCCTCTTTCTGGGACTCTGCCTCTTTCTGGGACTCTGCCTCTTTCTGGGACTCTGCCTCTTTCTGGGACTCTGCCTCTTTCTGGGACTCTGCCTCTTTCTGGGACTCTGCCTCTTTCTGGGACTCTGCCTCTTTCTGGGACTCTGCCTCTTTCTGGGACTCTGCCTCTTTCTGGGACTCTGCCTCTTTCTGGGACTCTGCCTCTTTCTGGGACTCTGCCTCTTTCTGGGACTCTGCCTCTTTCTGGGACTCTGCCTCTTTCTGGGACTCTGCCTCTTTCTGGGACTCTGCCTCTTTCTGGGACTCTGCCTCTTTCTGGGACTCTGCCTCTTTCTGGGACTCTGCCTCTTTCTGGGACTCTGCCTCTTTCTGGGACTCTGCCTCTTTCTGGGACTCTGCCTCTTTCTGGGACTCTGCCTCTTCTGGGACTCTGCCTCTTTCTGGGACTCTGCCTCTTTCTGGGACTCTGCCTCTTTCTGGGACTCTGCCTCTTTCTGGGACTCTGCCTCTTTCTGGGACTCTGCCTCTTTCTGGGACTCTGCCTCTTTCTGGGACTCTGCCTCTTTCTGGGACTCTGCCTCTTTCTGGGACTCTGCCTCTTTCTGGGACTCTGCCTCTTTCTGGGACTCTGCCTCTTTCTGGGACTCTGCCTCTTTCTGGGACTCTGCCTCTTTCTGGGACTCTGCCTCTTTCTGGGACTCTGCCTCTTTCTGGGACTCTGCCTCTTTCTGGGACTCTGCCTCTTTCTGGGACTCTGCCTCTTTCTGGGACTCTGCCTCTTTCTGGGACTCTGCCTCTTTCTGGGACTCTGCCTCTTTCTGGGACTCTGCCTCTTTCTGGGACTCTGCCTCTTTCTGGGACTCTGCCTCTTTCTGGGACTCTGCCTCTTTCTGGGACTCTGCCTCTTTCTGGGACTCTGCCTCTTTCTGGGACTCTGCCTCTTTCTGGGACTCTGCCTCTTTCTGGGACTCTGCCTCTTTCTGGGACTCTGCCTCTTTCTGGGACTCTGCCTCTTTCTGGGACTCTGCCTCTTTCTGGGACTCTGCCTCTTTCTGGGACTCTGCCTCTTTCTGGGACTCTGCCTCTTTCTGGGACTCTGCCTCTTTCTGGGACTCTGCCTCTTTCTGGGACTCTGCCTCTTTCTGGGACTCTGCCTCTTTCTGGGACTCTGCCTCTTTCTGGGACTCTGCCTCTTCTGGGACTCTGCCTCTTTCTGGGACTCTGCCTCTTTCTGGGACTCTGCCTCTTTCTGGGACTCTGCCTCTTTCTGGGACTCTGCCTCTTTCTGGGACTCTGCCTCTTTCTGGGACTCTGCCTCTTTCTGGGACTCTGCCTCTTTCTGGGACTCTGCCTCTTTCTGGGACTCTGCCTCTTTCTGGGACTCTGCCTCTTTCTGGGACTCTGCCTCTTTCTGGGACTCTGCCTCTTTCTGGGACTCTGCCTCTTTCTGGGACTCTGCCTCTTTCTGGGACTCTGCCTCTTTCTGGGACTCTGCCTCTTTCTGGGACTCTGCCTCTTTCTGGGACTCTGCCTCTTTCTGGGACTCTGCCTCTTTCTGGGACTCTGCCTCTTTCTGGGACTCTGCCTCTTTCTGGGACTCTGCCTCTTTCTGGGACTCTGCCTCTTTCTGGGACTCTGACTCTTCTGGGACTCTGCCTCTTTCTGGGACTCTGCCTCTTTCTGGGACTCTGCCTCTTTCTGGACTCTGCCTCTTTCTGGGACTCTGCCTCTTTCTGGGACTCTGCCTCTTCTGGGACTCTGCCTCTTTCTGGGACTCTGCCTCTTTCTGGGACTCTGCCTCTTTCTGGGACTCTGCCTCTTTCTGGGACTCTGCCTCTTTCTGGGACTCTGCCTCTTTCTGGGACTCTGCCTCTTTCTGGGACTCTGCCTCTTTCTGGGACTCTGCCTCTTTCTGGGACTCTGCCTCTTCTGGGACTCTGCCTCTTTCTGGACTCTGCCTCTTTCTGGGACTCTGCCTCTTCTGGGACTCTGCCTCTTCTGGGACTCTGCCTCTTTCTGGGACTCTGCCTCTTCTGGGACTCTGCCTCTTTCTGGGACTCTGCCTCTTTCTGGGACTCTGCCTCTTTCTGGGACTCTGCCTCTTTCTGGGACTCTGCCTCTTTCTGGGACTCTGCCTCTTTCTGGGACTCTGCCTCTTTCTGGGACTCTGCCTCTTTCTGGGACTCTGCCTCTTTCTGGGACTCTGCCTCTTTCTGGGACTCTGCCTCTTTCTGGGACTCTGCCTCTTTCTGGGACTCTGCCTCTTTCTGGGACTCTGCCTCTTTCTGGGACTCTGCCTCTTTCTGGGACTCTGCCTCTTTCTGGGACTCTGCCTCTTTCTGGGACTCTGCCTCTTTCTGGGACTCTGCCTCTTTCTGGGACTCTGCCTCTTTCTGGGACTCTGCCTCTTTCTGGGACTCTGCCTCTTTCTGGGACTCTGCCTCTTTCTGGGACTCTGCCTCTTTCTGGGACTCTGCCTCTTTCTGGGACTCTGCCTCTTTCTGGGACTCTGCCTCTTTCTGGGACTCTGCCTCTTTCTGGGACTCTGCCTCTTTCTGGGACTCTGCCTCTTTCTGGGACTCTGCCTCTTTCTGGGACTCTGCCTCTTTCTGGGACTCTGCCTCTTTCTGGGACTCTGCCTCTTTCTGGGACTCTGCCTCTTTCTGGGACTCTGCCTCTTTCTGGGACTCTGCCTCTTTCTGGACTCTGCCTCTTTCTGGGACTCTGCCTCTTTCTGGACTCTGCCTCTTTCTGGGACTCTGCCTCTTTCTGGGACTCTGCCTCTTTCTGGGACTCTGCCTCTTTCTGGGACTCTGCCTCTTTCTGGGACTCTGCCTCTTTCTGGGACTCTGCCTCTTTCTGGGACTCTGCCTCTTTCTGGGACTCTGCCTCTTTCTGGGACTCTGCCTCTTTCTGGGACTCTGCCTCTTTCTGGGACTCTGCCTCTTCTGGGACTCTGCCTCTTTCTGGGACTCTGCCTCTTTCTGGGACTCTGCCTCTTTCTGGGACTCTGCCTCTTTCTGGGACTCTGCCTCTTTCTGGGACTCTGCCTCTTTCTGGGACTCTGCCTCTTTCTGGGACTCTGCCTCTTTCTGGGACTCTGCCTCTTTCTGGGACTCTGCCTCTTTCTGGGACTCTGCCTCTTTCTGGGACTCTGCCTCTTTCTGGGACTCTGCCTCTTTCTGGACTCTGCCTCTTTCTGGGACTCTGCCTCTTTCTGGGACTCTGCCTCTTTCTGGGACTCTGCCTCTTTCTGGGACTCTGCCTCTTTCTGGGACTCTGCCTCTTTCTGGGACTCTGCCTCTTTCTGGGACTCTGCCTCTTTCTGGGACTCTGCCTCTTTCTGGGACTCTGCCTCTTTCTGGGACTCTGCCTCTTTCTGGGACTCTGCCTCTTTCTGGGACTCTGCCTCTTTCTGGGACTCTGCCTCTTTCTGGGACTCTGCCTCTTTCTGGGACTCTGCCTCTTTCTGGGACTCTGCCTCTTTCTGGGACTCTGCCTCTTTCTGGGACTCTGCCTCTTTCTGGGACTCTGCCTCTTTCTGGGACTCTGCCTCTTTCTGGGACTCTGCCTCTTTCTGGGACTCTGCCTCTTTCTGGGACTCTGCCTCTTTCTGGGACTCTGCCTCTTTCTGGGACTCTGCCTCTTTCTGGGACTCTGCCTCTTTCTGGGACTCTGCCTCTTTCTGGGACTCTGCCTCTTTCTGGGACTCTGCCTCTTTCTGGGACTCTGCCTCTTTCTGGGACTCTGCCTCTTTCTGGGACTCTGCCTCTTTCTGGGACTCTGCCTCTTTCTGGGACTCTGCCTCTTTCTGGGACTCTGCTCTTTCTGGGACTCTGCCTCTTTCTGGGACTCTGCCTCTTTCTGGGACTCTGCCTCTTTCTGGACTCTGCCTCTTTCTGGGACTCTGCCTCTTTCTGGGACTCTGCCTCTTTCTGGGACTCTGCCTCTTTCTGGGACTCTGCCTCTTTCTGGGACTCTGCCTCTTTCTGGGACTCTGCCTCTTTCTGGGACTCTGCCTCTTTCTGGGACTCTGCCTCTTTCTGGACTCTGCCTCTTTCTGGGACTCTGCCTCTTTCTGGGACTCTGCCTCTTTCTGGGACTCTGCCTCTTTCTGGGACTCTGCCTCTTTCTGGGACTCTGCCTCTTTCTGGGACTCTGCCTCTTTCTGGGACTCTGCCTCTTTCTGGGACTCTGCCTCTTCTGGGACTCTGCCTCTTTCTGGGACTCTGCCTCTTTCTGGGACTCTGCCTCTTTCTGGGACTCTGCCTCTTTCTGGGACTCTGCCTCTTTCTGGGACTCTGCCTCTTTCTGGGACTCTGCCTCTTTCTGGGACTCTGCCTCTTTCTGGGACTCTGCCTCTTTCTGGGACTCTGCCTCTTTCTGGGACTCTGCCTCTTTCTGGGACTCTGCCTCTTTCTGGGACTCTGCCTCTTTCTGGGACTCTGCCTCTTTCTGGGACTCTGCCTCTTTCTGGGACTCTGCCTCTTTCTGGGACTCTGCCTCTTTCTGGGACTCTGCCTCTTTCTGGGACTCTGCCTCTTTCTGGGACTCTGCCTCTTTCTGGGACTCTGCCTCTTTCTGGGACTCTGCCTCTTTCTGGGACTCTGCCTCTTTCTGGGACTCTGCCTCTTTCTGGGACTCTGCCTCTTTCTGGGACTCTGCCTCTTTCTGGGACTCTGCCTCTTTCTGGGACTCTGCCTCTTTCTGGGACTCTGCCTCTTTCTGGGACTCTGCCTCTTTCTGGGACTCTGCCTCTTTCTGGGACTCTGCCTCTTTCTGGGACTCTGCCTCTTTCTGGGACTCTGCCTCTTTCTGGGACTCTGCCTCTTTCTGGGACTCTGCCTCTTTCTGGGACTCTGCTCTTTCTGGGACTCTGCCTCTTTCTGGGACTCTGCCTCTTTCTGGGACTCTGCCTCTTTCTGGGACTCTGCCTCTTTCTGGGACTCTGCCTCTTTCTGGGACTCTGCCTCTTTCTGGGACTCTGCCTCTTTCTGGGACTCTGCCTCTTTCTGGGACTCTGCCTCTTTCTGGACTCTGCCTCTTTCTGGGACTCTGCCTCTTTCTGGGACTCTGCCTCTTTCTGGGACTCTGCCTCTTTCTGGGACTCTGCCTCTTTCTGGGACTCTGCCTCTTTCTGGGACTCTGCCTCTTTCTGGGACTCTGCCTCTTCTGGGACTCTGCCTCTTTCTGGGACTCTGCCTCTTTCTGGGACTCTGCCTCTTTCTGGGACTCTGCCTCTTTCTGGGACTCTGCCTCTTTCTGGACTCTGCCTCTTTCTGGGACTCTGCCTCTTTCTGGGACTCTGCCTCTTCTGGGACTCTGCCTCTTTCTGGGACTCTGCCTCTTTCTGGGACTCTGCCTCTTTCTGGGACTCTGCCTCTTTCTGGGACTCTGCCTCTTTCTGGGACTCTGCCTCTTTCTGGGACTCTGCCTCTTCTGGGACTCTGCCTCTTTCTGGGACTCTGCCTCTTTCTGGGACTCTGCCTCTTTCTGGGACTCTGCCTCTTTCTGGGACTCTGCCTCTTTCTGGGACTCTGCCTCTTTCTGGGACTCTGCCTCTTTCTGGGACTCTGCCTCTTTCTGGGACTCTGCCTCTTTCTGGGACTCTGCCTCTTTCTGGGACTCTGCCTCTTTCTGGGACTCTGCCTCTTCTGGGACTCTGCCTCTTTCTGGGACTCTGCCTCTTTCTGGGACTCTGCCTCTTTCTGGGACTCTGCCTCTTTCTGGGACTCTGCCTCTTTCTGGGACTCTGCCTCTTTCTGGGACTCTGCCTCTTTCTGGGACTCTGCCTCTTTCTGGGACTCTGCCTCTTTCTGGGACTCTGCCTCTTTCTGGGACTCTGCCTCTTTCTGGGACTCTGCCTCTTTCTGGACTCTGCCTCTTTCTGGGACTCTGCCTCTTTCTGGGACTCTGCCTCTTTCTGGGACTCTGCCTCTTTCTGGGACTCTGCCTCTTTCTGGGACTCTGCCTCTTTCTGGGACTCTGCCTCTTTCTGGGACTCTGCCTCTTTCTGGGACTCTGCCTCTTTCTGGGACTCTGCCTCTTTCTGGGACTCTGCCTCTTTCTGGGACTCTGCCTCTTTCTGGGACTCTGCCTCTTTCTGGGACTCTGCCTCTTTCTGGGACTCTGCCTCTTTCTGGGACTCTGCCTCTTTCTGGGACTCTGCCTCTTCTGGGACTCTGCCTCTTTCTGGGACTCTGCCTCTTTCTGGGACTCTGCCTCTTTCTGGGACTCTGCCTCTTTCTGGGACTCTGCCTCTTTCTGGGACTCTGCCTCTTTCTGGGACTCTGCCTCTTTCTGGGACTCTGCCTCTTTCTGGGACTCTGCCTCTTTCTGGGACTCTGCCTCTTTCTGGGACTCTGCCTCTTTCTGGGACTCTGCCTCTTTCTGGGACTCTGCCTCTTTCTGGGACTCTGCCTCTTTCTGGGACTCTGCCTCTTTCTGGGACTCTGCCTCTTTCTGGGACTCTGCCTCTTTCTGGGACTCTGCCTCTTTCTGGGACTCTGCCTCTTTCTGGGACTCTGCCTCTTTCTGGGACTCTGCCTCTTTCTGGGACTCTGCCTCTTTCTGGGACTCTGCCTCTTTCTGGGACTCTGCCTCTTTCTGGGACTCTGCCTCTTTCTGGACTCTGCCTCTTTCTGGGACTCTGCCTCTTTCTGGGACTCTGCCTCTTTCTGGGACTCTGCCTCTTTCTGGGACTCTGCCTCTTTCTGGGACTCTGCCTCTTTCTGGGACTCTGCCTCTTTCTGGGACTCTGCCTCTTTCTGGGACTCTGCCTCTTTCTGGGACTCTGCCTCTTTCTGGGACTCTGCCTCTTTCTGGGACTCTGCCTCTTTCTGGACTCTGCCTCTTTCTGGGACTCTGCCTCTTTCTGGGACTCTGCCTCTTTCTGGGACTCTGCTCTTTCTGGGACTCTGCCTCTTTCTGGGACTCTGCCTCTTTCTGGGACTCTGCCTCTTTCTGGGACTCTGCCTCTTTCTGGGACTCTGCCTCTTTCTGGGACTCTGCCTCTTTCTGGGACTCTGCCTCTTTCTGGGACTCTGCCTCTTTCTGGGACTCTGCCTCTTTCTGGGACTCTGCCTCTTTCTGGGACTCTGCCTCTTTCTGGGACTCTGCCTCTTTCTGGGACTCTGCCTCTTTCTGGGACTCTGCCTCTTTCTGGGACTCTGCCTCTTTCTGGGACTCTGCCTCTTTCTGGGACTCTGCCTCTTTCTGGGACTCTGCCTCTTTCTGGGACTCTGCCTCTTTCTGGGACTCTGCCTCTTTCTGGGACTCTGCCTCTTTCTGGGACTCTGCCTCTTTCTGGGACTCTGCCTCTTTCTGGGACTCTGCCTCTTTCTGGGACTCTGCCTCTTTCTGGGACTCTGCCTCTTTCTGGGACTCTGCCTCTTTCTGGGACTCTGCCTCTTTCTGGGACTCTGCCTCTTTCTGGGACTCTGCCTCTTTCTGGGACTCTGCCTCTTTCTGGGACTCTGCCTCTTTCTGGGACTCTGCCTCTTTCTGGGACTCTGCCTCTTTCTGGGACTCTGCCTCTTTCTGGGACTCTGCCTCTTTCTGGGACTCTGCCTCTTTCTGGGACTCTGCCTCTTTCTGGGACTCTGCCTCTTTCTGGGACTCTGCCTCTTTCTGGGACTCTGCCTCTTTCTGGGACTCTGCCTCTTTCTGGGACTCTGCCTCTTTCTGGGACTCTGCCTCTTTCTGGGACTCTGCCTCTTTCTGGGACTCTGCCTCTTTCTGGGACTCTGCCTCTTTCTGGGACTCTGCCTCTTTCTGGGACTCTGCCTCTTTCTGGGACTCTGCCTCTTTCTGGGACTCTGCCTCTTTCTGGGACTCTGCCTCTTTCTGGGACTCTGCCTCTTTCTGGGACTCTGCCTCTTTCTGGGACTCTGCCTCTTTCTGGGACTCTGCCTCTTCTGGGACTCTGCCTCTTTCTGGGACTCTGCCTCTTTCTGGGACTCTGCCTCTTTCTGGGACTCTGCCTCTTTCTGGGACTCTGCCTCTTTCTGGGACTCTGCCTCTTTCTGGGACTCTGCCTCTTTCTGGGACTCTGCCTCTTTCTGGGACTCTGCCTCTTTCTGGGACTCTGCCTCTTTCTGGGACTCTGCCTCTTTCTGGGACTCTGCCTCTTTCTGGGACTCTGCCTCTTTCTGGGACTCTGCCTCTTTCTGGGACTCTGCCTCTTTCTGGGACTCTGCCTCTTTCTGGGACTCTGCCTCTTTCTGGGACTCTGCCTCTTTCTGGGACTCTGCCTCTTTCTGGGACTCTGCCTCTTTCTGGGACTCTGCCTCTTTCTGGGACTCTGCCTCTTTCTGGGACTCTGCCTCTTTCTGGGACTCTGCCTCTTTCTGGGACTCTGCCTCTTTCTGGGACTCTGCCTCTTTCTGGGACTCTGCCTCTTTCTGGGACTCTGCCTCTTTCTGGGACTCTGCCTCTTTCTGGGACTCTGCCTCTTTCTGGGACTCTGCCTCTTTCTGGGACTCTGCCTCTTTCTGGGACTCTGCCTCTTTCTGGGACTCTGCCTCTTTCTGGGACTCTGCCTCTTTCTGGGACTCTGCCTCTTTCTGGGACTCTGCCTCTTTCTGGGACTCTGCCTCTTTCTGGGACTCTGCCTCTTTCTGGGACTCTGCCTCTTTCTGGGACTCTGCCTCTTTCTGGGACTCTGCCTCTTTCTGGGACTCTGCCTCTTTCTGGACTCTGCCTCTTTCTGGGACTCTGCCTCTTTCTGGGACTCTGCCTCTTTCTGGGACTCTGCCTCTTTCTGGGACTCTGCCTCTTTCTGGGACTCTGCCTCTTTCTGGGACTCTGCCTCTTTCTGGGACTCTGCCTCTTTCTGGGACTCTGCCTCTTTCTGGGACTCTGCCTCTTTCTGGGACTCTGCCTCTTTCTGGGACTCTGCCTCTTTCTGGGACTCTGCCTCTTTCTGGGACTCTGCCTCTTTCTGGGACTCTGCCTCTTTCTGGGACTCTGCCTCTTTCTGGGACTCTGCCTCTTTCTGGGACTCTGCCTCTTTCTGGGACTCTGCCTCTTTCTGGGACTCTGCCTCTTTCTGGGACTCTGCCTCTTTCTGGGACTCTGCCTCTTTCTGGGACTCTGCCTCTTTCTGGGACTCTGCCTCTTTCTGGGACTCTGCCTCTTTCTGGGACTCTGCCTCTTTCTGGGACTCTGCCTCTTTCTGGGACTCTGCCTCTTTCTGGGACTCTGCCTCTTTCTGGGACTCTGCCTCTTTCTGGGACTCTGCCTCTTTCTGGGACTCTGCCTCTTTCTGGGACTCTGCCTCTTTCTGGGACTCTGCCTCTTTCTGGGACTCTGCCTCTTTCTGGGACTCTGCCTCTTTCTGGGACTCTGCCTCTTTCTGGGACTCTGCCTCTTTCTGGGACTCTGCCTCTTTCTGGGACTCTGCCTCTTTCTGGGACTCTGCCTCTTTCTGGGACTCTGCCTCTTTCTGGGACTCTGCCTCTTTCTGGGACTCTGCCTCTTTCTGGGACTCTGCCTCTTTCTGGGACTCTGCCTCTTTCTGGGACTCTGCCTCTTTCTGGGACTCTGCCTCTTTCTGGGACTCTGCCTCTTTCTGGGACTCTGCCTCTTTCTGGGACTCTGCCTCTTTCTGGGACTCTGCCTCTTTCTGGGACTCTGCCTCTTTCTGGGACTCTGCCTCTTTCTGGGACTCTGCCTCTTTCTGGGACTCTGCCTCTTTCTGGGACTCTGCCTCTTTCTGGGACTCTGCCTCTTTCTGGGACTCTGCCTCTTTCTGGGACTCTGCCTCTTTCTGGGACTCTGCCTCTTTCTGGGACTCTGCCTCTTTCTGGGACTCTGCCTCTTTCTGGGACTCTGCCTCTTTCTGGGACTCTGCCTCTTTCTGGGACTCTGCCTCTTTCTGGGACTCTGCCTCTTTCTGGGACTCTGCCTCTTTCTGGGACTCTGCCTCTTTCTGGGACTCTGCCTCTTTCTGGGACTCTGCCTCTTTCTGGGACTCTGCCTCTTTCTGGGACTCTGCCTCTTTCTGGGACTCTGCCTCTTTCTGGGACTCTGCCTCTTTCTGGGACTCTGCCTCTTTCTGGGACTCTGCCTCTTTCTGGGACTCTGCCTCTTTCTGGGACTCTGCCTCTTTCTGGGACTCTGCCTCTTTCTGGGACTCTGCCTCTTTCTGGGACTCTGCCTCTTTCTGGGACTCTGCCTCTTTCTGGGACTCTGCCTCTTTCTGGGACTCTGCCTCTTTCTGGGACTCTGCCTCTTTCTGGGACTCTGCCTCTTTCTGGGACTCTGCCTCTTTCTGGGACTCTGCCTCTTTCTGGGACTCTGCCTCTTTCTGGGACTCTGCCTCTTTCTGGGACTCTGCCTCTTTCTGGGACTCTGCCTCTTTCTGGGACTCTGCCTCTTTCTGGGACTCTGCCTCTTTCTGGGACTCTGCCTCTTTCTGGGACTCTGCCTCTTTCTGGGACTCTGCCTCTTTCTGGGACTCTGCCTCTTTCTGGGACTCTGCCTCTTTCTGGGACTCTGCCTCTTTCTGGGACTCTGCCTCTTTCTGGGACTCTGCCTCTTTCTGGGACTCTGCCTCTTTCTGGGACTCTGCCTCTTTCTGGGACTCTGCCTCTTTCTGGGACTCTGCCTCTTTCTGGGACTCTGCCTCTTTCTGGGACTCTGCCTCTTTCTGGGACTCTGCCTCTTTCTGGGACTCTGCCTCTTTCTGGGACTCTGCCTCTTTCTGGGACTCTGCCTCTTTCTGGGACTCTGCCTCTTTCTGGGACTCTGCCTCTTTCTGGGACTCTGCCTCTTTCTGGGACTCTGCCTCTTTCTGGGACTCTGCCTCTTTCTGGGACTCTGCCTCTTTCTGGGACTCTGCCTCTTTCTGGGACTCTGCCTCTTTCTGGGACTCTGCCTCTTTCTGGGACTCTGCCTCTTTCTGGGACTCTGCCTCTTTCTGGGACTCTGCCTCTTTCTGGGACTCTGCCTCTTTCTGGGACTCTGCCTCTTTCTGGGACTCTGCCTCTTTCTGGGACTCTGCCTCTTTCTGGGACTCTGCCTCTTTCTGGGACTCTGCCTCTTTCTGGGACTCTGCCTCTTTCTGGGACTCTGCCTCTTTCTGGACTCTGCCTCTTTCTGGGACTCTGCCTCTTTCTGGGACTCT
>JASTWF010000032.1:5920048-5972813 GCA_030390025.1 Squalus acanthias
GTGGTTTAAAATGCATATGGGATACTTGCCTTCATTAGCCGTGGCATAGAATATAAGAGCAGGGAGATTATGATGGAGTTGTACAAAACGCTAGTTATGCCACAGCTGGAATACTGCGTGCAGTTCTGGTCGCCACACTATAGGAGGATGTGATTGCATTGGAGAGGGTGCAGATGAGATTCACCAGGATGTTACCAGGGTTGGAGCGCTTCAGCTATGAAGAGAGACTGGACAGGCTGGGGTTGTTTTCCTTAGAACAGAGAAGGCTGATGGGGGACCTGATACAGGTGCACAAAATTATGAGGGGCATAGATAGGGTAGATAGAAAGGAACTTTTCCCCTTAGTAGAGGTGTCAATAACCAGGGGGCATAGCTTCAAGGTAAGGTGCAGGAGGTTTAGAGGGGATTTGAGGAAAAACTTTTTCATCCAGAGGGTGGTTGGAATCTGGAACTCACTGCCTGAAAGGGTGGTAGAGGCAGGAAACCTCACAACATTCAAGAAGCATTTAGATGAGCACTTGAAACGCCATAGCATATAAGGCTACGGACCGAGTGCTGAAAAATGGGGTTAGAATAGACAGGGTTTGATGGACGGCGCGCACACGATGGGCCGAAGGGCCTCTTTCTATGCTGTATAACTCCATGACTATTACTCTATGACTCTAACCCGAGCTGTACCTGCCCTGCAAATGTTTGGTTCGTCAGTGTAGAGGGAGCTTTAAACTTTATCGGAAACCGTGCTCTACCTGCCCTGGGAGTGTTTGTTGGGACAGTGTAGACGAAGCTTTACTTTGTATCTAACCCGTGCTTTACCTGAAGTGGAAGTGTTTGATGGGATTGTGTACAGGGAAATAAAAACAGAAAATACTAGAAATTATCAGGTCAGGCAGCATCTGTGGGGATAGAAACAGAGTTAACGTTTCAGGTCGATGACCCTTCGTGAGAACTGGAAAAAGTTGGAGATGGAACTAGTTTTTTAAAAAAGTGTAGGGTCAGGGAAATGGGGAAGGGGAGGAAAGAACAAAAGGTTATGTCTGTGATAGGATGGATGGCAGGCGAGATTAAGAGACAAAAGGGGATGATGGTGCAAGGCAAAAGGAGATGGACAAGTTAAGGAACAAAAAGTGACACTAGATTAAGTGTAAATGTAGAGGGAGCTTTAATCGGCATCTAACCTTTGCTGTACCTGCACTGGGAGTGTTGAGGCAACAATGTAGAGGGAGCTATACTCTGCAACTAACCGTGCTGTACCTGTTTTTGGAGTGTTTGATGCGACAGTGTAGAGGGAGCTTTACTCTTTGAAGTAAGAAATCTACTAGGCACTTGGTCTAAGCGTTAAACAAAGCTTTAATCAACTGTTTTTCAACATGGAGTTCTAGTTGTGTCCTTCACCGGGTCCTGTTAAAGAATGTCCTGAGCAAGCTGGGCCCATTCCCGAGTATTTATACTCTCCCTGGACAGCGCCACCAGCAGGACACCCAGTATTACTTCATAAGTCATTTCCACATGAATGACAAGAATCATGTCATTCTTCCCGCCTGAAAGATTGGAAGTCCGGCGGCTTCCTTCTACCGAATTAGGCGGACTAAAAATAGACGCAGTCATGTGGATCTCTATTGGAGGCCGGAAGGCACGTCTCCTCGGAACGTGTTTTGGTCCCTGGGTCGCTTGTGTCTTACCGGCGTGCTGGCAGAGTCCGTGTCGCCTTAATCGACCTGAGGGGGGCTGGGGAGATCATGGCTCTGGGTGCGGGTCCCCACCTGCACAGAGCTGGCTTCAGCCTGCTCTGTAGCCGGTGATTGACCGGCGTGCTGGCTTCGGGTGGCCATCCCGCAGGGAGCGCTCTGTTCCCCGGGTTTATCCAGCCGAGTAGCTGGCAGACCCCTTGATATCCCGGGAAAAGCGTCATCCTCGGAGGAGCGCGGAGTATCAGTGTCGTTAATACACATCTCTCTATCGATTGGGTCCTTGGGACCGGTTGGACACGGAGCCAGATCCCGAAATGAAACTGTGGACTCTCGGCCGTCAGGGTACCGCACTTACGCTTATGTAGGATTGACATCCGTTAGTATCACCTAGTCGACGAGGGGATGAATCTTCGAAGATCGGGCGAATCTTCGGAGCAGCACGGAGCAAGGAGCTGCCAACCATGATGGTAGGGACGTCCCATGAGTGGAGTGACGCTGGAATCCGAAGAATCGTTCGTGAGGAGTAACATTGGTGGATGTAGAAGAAGAGATCTGATGGAATGCAACGCGTCAGGGAGCATAGTTTCCCCCTGCTGGTCTGGTAGATTGTGTGACCTCAGTGCAAGACGAACAATTTTACAAATGATAGCGTTGTATCTCTCTACCTGTTCGTTTCCAATAGGATGATATGGTGTCACTTTGCTTGTCGCGATTCCCCATTGGGAAAGATAACTTTTGAGTTCACTTGACTTGAAGGAGGGACTCCGATCAGATTGGATGAAATTGGACAGACCGCAAAGGGTAAAGACCTGATCGAGGCATTTGATCACTGTGGAAGTAAATATATTGGGACAGGGGAAAGCAAAGGGAAAGCGTGAATATTCGTTCACCGTAGTAAGCAAGTAGGTGTTTCGCGTTGAGGAGGGCAATGGCCCTTTAAATTCAATGATGAGTCGCTGCATAGGCTGTGTAGCGTGTATGAGCGAGCCAGCCAACGGATGGAAGAATTGCGGTTTTAGTTCCGCGCAAATTCTACAAGTGGAGCATGTTCCTTTCACATCTTCCGTAGAAAATGGGAGATTTTTAGATCACACAAAGTGCAACATACAGGTAACGCCAGGTTGGCATTAGTCAGTATGAAGATCCGCAAGTGTTGAAGTTGACATGGAAGAGCAGAATGCATGCGTGAGGGTATCCGGGGCCACATTTTCCTTGCCGGGTTGATAATGTATGGTGTAGCCGAAGGCGGCCAATTCCAACCTCCAGAGCTGTATTTTGTTATTCTTGATTTTAGTGCGTTTCCGGTTATCCAGCATAAAGGCCACCGAGCGCTGATCGGTTATGAGTGTGAAATGTTGACGAGCGAGAAAATCACTCCATTTATGTACTGCTTCGATGATAGCCATAGCCTCCTTCTCGACAGGAGAATAATGGAGCTCCCTACCGTGCAAAGTTCTAGACAGAAATGCAACGGGTCGATCACCTTGATTCACGGTAGCCGAGATCGCCACCTCCGATGCATCGCACTCAACCACGAAAGGGAGATTTTCATCGATGGAATGAAGCGTGGCTTTTTGCAGTTGTTGCTTGAGGAGGTCGAAAGCTGAAATAGCCCTCGCCTCCAACGGAAATGACTTCGTGTGAAGCAGAAACTGGATCTTGTCGGAAAAGTGAGGTATCAACTTCGAATAATAGGCGAACATGCCGAGGGCCCGATGAAGAGAGCTGAGAATCGTAGGAGAGAGCTCCTGAAGCGGACGTAGTCGCTCCGGATCCGGTTTGATGACACCATTGCCCACCCAGTAGCCAAGATGTTGACTGATGCTACTGATTTCACAGAGTTGGACTCCTTTAAGGTTAAGTTGTGACGACGGAGAACGTCAAGAAATTTCTGGAGGTTGGCATCATGCTCCTTCTGGTCATGACCAGCAATGGTGATATTATCCAGATATAGAAAAGTGTCTGTTAAGTTCCCCTGTTTGACTAGGCTATCCATTGCCCGTTGAAAGACGGCCTCCCCATTGGTGACCCCAAATGGAAGGCGACGAAACTGGTAAAGCCGACCATTGGCCTCAGAAGCCGTATACTTTTTGTCAGATTCCTTTGATGGTACTTGATGGTATGCGCTCTTTAAGTCAAAAATTGAAAAAAACCTTGTAGTTAGCAAGGTTATTGACCCTTTCATCGATGCGTGGTAGTGGGTAGGCATCCAGGTCGGTATACTGGTTAATAGTTTGTGAGTAATCGATGCAAAGACGTTTCTGGTGTTGCTTCAGAGGATTTGTAAAAACGACGACTTGAGCCCGCCAGGAAGATGAACATGGCTCAATGATACCGTCAGCTAGAAGGCGAGAGAACTCTGCCTCGATAAAGGATAGGTCATCTTGGCTGAAACGTCGTGATTTCGTGGTTATGGGCTTACATCGGGGGGAAAGATTGGCAAACAAGTAGGGCTCGTCGAGCGATTCCGCCGAAAGTGCACAAAACAGTACTTTGGAAATAGTAAGCTCCGGCTTTGATCCTCCAAACTCGAAAGTGAGTCTTTTGTGTTGTTTCTGGAAATCCTGCTACAGGAGCAAATTACTGCATAGTTTTTTGAGCACCCCGAGCCGGGTAGAGAAAGAAGTGCGGCCATTGAGAATAAGGTCGACAAGACAAAGGCAGGAAGAGTTAGTGGTCAGTTCGTCAGAGCCATTGCAATTTCCCTGTCCGTGGGGTGAATACACAGTTTTAACTTACTGACAGCCTGCTCACTGATGAAGCTGTCAGAGCTGCATGAGTCAATTAATGCACTCAAAATGTGCCCATTTACCAAAACCTTCGTGGCTGCATGGGACAGGCTTTGGGGAAAAACAGCTGTGATGGGAGGAGGGGTAGTTTTGTCCTTGACAGCTGTAACATTAGTAGTGGCTCTTGGGGGAGGAGCAGTTTTATAGATGACACCTGTAACATTAGTAGTGGCTCTTGGGGGAGGAGCAGATTTATCGGGAGCAGCTGTAACCATAGAAGAGGCTCTTGACTGCCATACTTTCCAGAATTGATCGTTCTTGCTGCAATGATTGCAGATTGCATTACGAGCAGGACAAAAAAATTCTGTAATGAAATGCACCTCCACAGAAGAAGCACTTGCTTTTAGATTGCCAAGATGCCGCTAGGGTAGGGTCGTCATCAGCTAGGATAGAGTCATCATCAGTGACGGCTTCCGCCTGAGGCTTATCAGAGGAGTCACTAAAAGTCAAAGCAGCAGTCCGTGCACGTGGTAAAAGATAGGCATTTGCATCTTTTTTGCCAAGTCAAGAGAATATGCCTGGTCATACGCAGCTTGTAAATCGAGGGTTTTATTCTCCAGCAGACGCTGGCGTATGAAGGGAGACGCAATTCCATTAATAAAAGAATCACGAATTAACTCCTCCTGGTACGGCCCATCTGAGATAGCCTTGAGATTACAATCTTTGCTGAGCCTGCGAAGCTTTTGAAGGACATCGTCAAGTGATACCCCGGGTTGTTGTCGAGTTGTGGCCAATAGATGCCCAGCAGAAATTTCGATTGGGGCCTTAACATATAGTTGCTGTTGTATTCGGATAGCGGAGTCACAGTTTACACAGTATTCGATATAGTCAAACACGTAAGGGGATACATAATAGGCAAGTGTCTCTAACTTATCAGGAACATTCTCACCACAGACACTGAGGAAGATGCTGGTGGTACGATACCAGTGTTTCCATACCTTAGCAGTTGTAGGTGAATTCGGGTCCAGGTCGAGACGGGCGGGTTGGAGTAGTGTCTCCATGATGGATTGATTACTACGTCTGGTTCCCTTCTACCGTTTGAGGCGGAGCAGTCTATTCCCAAAACCACTCAGAGCGTGGTGCAGGTTCAGTTGATTCAATTGACGTAAGAAAACTACTAGGCACTTGGTCTAAGCATTAAACAAAGCTATAATCAACTGGTTTCCAACATGGAGATCTAGTCGTGTCCCTCACTCGTTCCTGTTGAGCAATGTCCTAAGCAAGCTGGGTCCATGCCCGAGTATTTATACTCTCCCTGGAATGCGCCAACAGCAGGCCACCCAGTATTATTTCATACAAGATTCATCTCACCAGGCCCATGTTCTCCGGAGTGTAGGCTTCGCAAAATCCCCCAGAAATTCGAACAGAGCCCTAAAGCGAGTGATTTTTAGACTTTTCATACAAACTTGGGATGATGGGGCCTAAGTGAAGTGATTTGATGTAAAAACCTAAAGGTCAGGGAAGAAAAACATGAGGAAACTGATTTTTTGGAATCTTATTGTTGGGAGAGACATCTTTTCACAGACACAAGCTGCGAGGGGCGTGGATGGGCAGTGAACAGATCAAGGTGTCTGGGAATTGTTTGAGATGAAGCAAAAACTCACAAACACATTCAAATATGGATCCCCAGGGGCAAACAAGATGCTGGAAATCTAAAAATGATTCAATGACAATATAACTTCGATCACACAGTTTCATAGCCATTATTCCATCGAAAAAATCAATCAACCAGGTATCCAAAGAACAGATTTAAAAGCCCACCAACAGAAGGACAATAGGGTGGAGATTTGGCGCGTAGATAAGGCTTTGCTTAAATCGGAAAACGATTAACACTGAGCAAAAAACCATCGGAACTGGCAAGCCCGCCAAAAACTAGACAATTGGACTAAGCAAGCTTCATTTACAATCAAAAGGAATTCGTTTTAGTAAGGGTTTTTGGGCGCGAAAAACAAACAGTATAATTTGAGAGCCTGTGCCATAATTTCTCTCTCTTTCGGACTGGCTGACGACGCGGCCACAGCTCTCTCCCTGCTCCAGCAAAACCTACCACAAGCCACGAGGAAGAAGGCTAGCACGCAAGAAGAAACCAGAGCGACTACCTCAGTGGCCATCAGACACCTCGCAGCAACAAGGGCCTTACGGAGTCCTTTTAAACAAATGACTCTAATTTCCTGTCAAGGATTCGTTGGTGAGCATTATCCCTGATCTCCTGAAACCAAAAACCTAGCCAGATAGTGGGATCTTTGGGAGGGATAAGATTTTGTTTGATATATTGTCATTTCCCTCGCTTGTACCGTCTGTTCCCCCTATCTGTGTTTAAGTAATAAGTGTGTTTCAAGTTTGTTACCTTTTTTTTTAATAAAGTAAAATTCTTTCATCAGAACCTGTTTACTGCAATTTTGTTCACAACCCCTAAATAAGCACAAAGTCTACGGACCGGAGGGTTGTGGGAGCGATTAAGATACCCCTTACATAAATGGCGACCGCAGGCAGGACTTTGGCGAAAGGGTTGTGAAGCAGTAAATGCTGGTTTTGAGGAGAGAACACAAATGGAAGAGAGGATGTCATCCTATGTATATAATAAAGTAAATATCACCAAGAAATGGGTCCACAGGCTGTTGCATGCTGAACGTCCTATGGACGCTGCAGCTGCATGGACTGAGAGCAAGGAATACAATAAGTCTGTGGAGAAAGCCATATGGTTGGTCTGCTCCCAGAAACAAATGCAACTTATGGGGAAGCGCATTCAGGCTCTCACAGAAGAGCTAAAGGAAGAAAACCAACTGTCCCGTGCCAGAGCTATAGCAGGGGATAGGTTGTTAGCAGAGCTCGGCACAAAAGATCACGAACAGTCACAGATGCTGGAGGAACACCCTGCCAGTAAGGGCATCCTCCAGTGTCAGGCCACCGAGGCCAAAAGTAGTGAACTGGCATTGCGGGAAGAGAACACCCGCCTTGCCAAGCAATTAAGGGAACTCACAGAGAAGTTAAATGATGTTCGGACCAGCCTATAGAGTAGCCAGGACAAGGGAGTTTGAGGTAGGGGACCATGGCCCCTGTCAGAAGCAGATTGAGAGTCTGAACCTTGCTCTGTCCAAGACAAAAGGCATGCTGTGCGTGATAAGCCCGGGTGCGGCCCGGGCAGACCTGGAAGAGCAGGGGGAGACTGTTCGACCATCATTGTGGCGCCAAGGAGAAGCTTGGTTAGGCAGCAGGAGGTGCAGACAATCTGTGAGGCTGACAGGGAGTGCACACCAGCACCTGTGGCGCCGAGTTTTGACTCGGTCTGGCAGCAGGGAGAGGGGGGCGAACCGATGCAGGAGAAGTCGGAGCCAGGGCCAATGTGCCCAGCACGACAGCAAAAATTCGGCCCGCCCGCCGGTGGTGGAGGTCAGGGACCCCTTGAAATTTAATTCTTGGCTCCGCACGGTACACAACAGCTTAGGGCTATGGAAAGCCGCCTGAGTAAACTTACCCAAAAGGAAGACCCTCAGTCCACTTCATGGAGGTGGAACAATCAGCAGCCATTAACGATTGTGACGATGCCGAAATGGTAAAATTGCTCCTGTTCTCATTAGATGGCAAATTGTACCAGTCACTCTCTACTGAGAGCAAGAGAGGACAGACCGGGTATGCTGCCGTAAGGGAGGAAGTATTAGAGGCCATGGGAATGAAAGAGGGAAGTCCTTTCTCCCGGGTGGAGAAAACAGTGCAGCTCGCAGGGCTGTGGCCGGTGTACAGGGGTGCTTGTAATGGGGCTCTCGACAGGGCTAACCTGAACAGGGACGAGCTGGCCCACTTGCTCCGTAGCCTAGTGGCAAACAGCTTGACACGAGTAAAAGCCAAGGCTGAGCTTTGGTTTGACCAAGAGATCCCCGGGTCACCGAGGAGGCAGTGGTCAGGCAACTGACCCTAGCCTACCGGAACGGTAGGGGAGCTGAAGACACCCCACCGAAAGGGAAGGTGCATGAGATAAAGCCCAGTCAGGATAAGAACGACTGGCACCAGGTAGGTGGTAAACCTTCCGACACGAAGCGTAGCTGCTTCGGGTGCGGAAAGACTGGGCACTGGAGAAAGGACTGTAGGAATCCCTGGAAGGATAGACTAACAAAGAATTCCCCAGCTTTTGCCCCAAAAGTAGAGGCACAGACTTCTTCCCCCACACTGGACACAATAGTAGCGGCCAGCAGAGTCCTGTTGGTGGCCCAGGGAAGGTAGCTACTGGTGCATTAATCCCATCTGCCCCCCCTAACGCAGACCTATGACTAGAACCAGCGCAGCCTGTCTACCTGTGTTCCACGGGATACGATGCTGAGAAGGGGGTGGAGAAAGTGCAGGGGAGATGTTTGGTGGACACCGGAGCTGCCAGCACGGTGGTCCATTCGGCAGTCCTGACCAATTAACCCAGGTCTACCGGGGTCCCGTACAGTTTAATGGGAATCACAGGGAACAAGCAGGCTGGGGCAATGTCCAAATCTTTGGACATAGATTTAGGATCCATCCATAGCACGTGGGAGGGTAACCAAAAGGCCGACAAGTTGGCCAAGCAGGGGGCCAGGGAAGGGGAGTTATGGGATCCCTATAAAGCAGGTCCGGTAGCTGCAATCCGGGTCAAGGGAGGCACACAGGGGGTAGCTTTGCCCCCGGACTTAAAGCAGGTCCAAACCCAGAATCCCGTCTTCAAGGCCGGCCTGGTAAAGAGAGAGAGCGGAGAGTCCCTAGAAGTTCCGTTCAGGGCAGAGGACGAGATTTTTAAACAGAGTCACTGGCAAGCAGCCAGTTACCTGGGGAGCCAGCACCAGAAAAATCGGCTGGTGTTAGAACCCCAGAGAACCCACGGGTGGGAGATCAACCAATGCAAACTGTTTAAACCTAAAAGGGAACAGCTGGCAAAGGTGGATGGCGCCCAAGTTAGAAATCCGCAGCAAGCCGCAACTGTGGAAGACGCAGAAGCTGCAGCGGGAGGGACAGTGTGTTGTCTCACAGGAGAGGTCACTCCACCGATTATGTGGGACTCAAGCACACCCCCAGTGGCCTGAGCCCTAAGAAGGTCTGCCCGCACACCACAGCAAAGGCCACTATGGCCACAGGTGTATCTGTTTAGAGGGTCCCACCCAAAGAGGGTTGCAACCCGAAGAAGAGCGCCCAAGAGCAGGGAACGTTCTAAAGTTGGGGATTCCCAGCCTACAGCCTCCAACAGTGAGGGTTTCACAGGAGAGGTAGTACTGGGAGAAGAGAGAGAGAAGGGTCCCCCGCCTGCAGCCTCAGGCTGGGAGAAGCCCACAGATATGAACGAGGGCGCTGCAGCCACACCAACGGGGGTAGTGTGCTGCAGCAAAAGGACGCAGCTGGGATGTTAAGATACCCCCAGCGGTTTTGAGGAAGGCCTTCTGGGTCCGGCGGTACAGGCCGCACTACACCCAGGTGTACAAGCCATCCAGAGGCCACATAAGGCAGCGACTAAACAGGATTTAACCTGGCCGTCCGGAGACGGGCGGCAAACGTACAGAATTTTCCGTTTTATGTAATTGCAGTTTTGGTAGTTATGGGTTATCATTAGTTCAGTTGTTTGTAGAGTTTTTTTAAGTTTAAGGGCTTGATTAATTATCCAGCCAGAGAACCTTTCTGGGACATGGATATATGTTTTGTGTGTGCCCCTACAGAAAGGACTTCGGAATGACAAGGTTTCTGCTCCTGCTCGCCCTGGTAGGGGTGAGCATCGGTGACCGAGGTGACGTAGAGGACTCCCACATGTATGGGGGCTCAGGAGTGAGAGCACCAGTCGTCACCGCAGGGGGTGGCGAGCGGGGAGTGGAGGAGCTCGCCATCTACTTCCACGAGGGAAGGTGGCCAGGGTGGCTGGGGTCCAACTCTACTAAATACTCCAACCAGCCCGGGTTCACGTACGGGGAGGCCTCCTCCTATGCCCCAGAATACAGGTCTTTGCCACAAGGGTCAGTGTCACTGAGCGGAAGCGTGTGTGCCTTACCTGTAAGGGACGAATTCCCCTGAATAGGTGGTGGTGGCTCAGGAAGCTGAGCAGGGATGCAGGGCACAATACAGCCGACTGGGAAAGATTAGGGAACGACACCCACCGGACAATCACAGGGACCCAAGGAGGAGTGAGTGTTTGTTGGGATAAGTGGTGGGAGTCGGAACAGGGAGTCTATGTTTGTATGTGGGGATCAGAGGAAGCCTGCCCCACAGGGGTATCCATCATCTTCTCCAGCCAATGGCAAGATGCCGGGGAGGGGATAGGGTGGGATACTAGCCTGCATGGGTGCGTGGTTCCACACATTCCGGTCCCAGTTAATGCCACTGAATTCGTGGCACACACCCGAAAGTCCCTACCCACGACCCAGGTACCGAAAACCCTAGAAGAAAAGTGCCCTACCACCACCAAGGGACCAGGGAATGGGTTCGTCCTAGTACCAACCGAAAAAGTACTATACCAGGGGGTACACTATGCAATAGCTTCAGTAATATTAAACTTTACCGAATTATACTTACCTGAGTGGTGTCCTAAGGAGAAGGAGCCGCTGTATCAGGCCCTGCTAAAGACAATGTTTAGGAAACTTTACGAATTTGAATTTGCCAATATCGACAAGTTAGGGCTATACAGAATGCACTCTGAGAACCCTATGGGCGCGGGTAGACAAAGAAGGGGAGCCTGGAATGATGTTTTCACTGCCTATAGTACAGGGTCCTCTGTAATAAATAGCCTGGATGACATGGAATTACAGACACAGATACATGGTTTAAAAACGCAGTTAAGAAATATGCTGAAGGATGGGAGCACAGTGGTAGGCTCAGAGCTACATGAGGACCCAGCTATGACGGTTCATTTAAAGGAAATTATTGCAAAATTGGAAAGGCATGCCAAAACAGTAAATGCACTCATACGGGAGGATAGGAATGCATCGGATCAGGCTGCACAGAATGAGGTGTATGTGCTGTACGGGGCATGGTTGCTGGGCGAGGGCCGTAGCAACCTGGAGGATTTAAAGCAAGGTTTAGTCCCCTCCTGGATCAGAAACAAGCACCTCGCAGCCCTCCACCCGTTTAGTAATTCGCTGAGCCCATGCCAATTTCGTCTAGCCTCTGAAGCCTACCCTGTCCCAATAGATTGTGGGCGTTCCAATCACACTATCATGGGGATAGTAGTGAGAATGCCGGTCATGAGTGGGACTGCCCGACCCGTACCGGTATACAGGGTGAGAACATTGGATTCATTCAAGGGGGTGCACACATCCGTTTTACAACGGTCCCACCTTAAGTCATAAAGTGGGAGCACGCCATGACAGGGACTGACCTCTCCGGGTGCTGGAGCCGGGGTTCACACATAATACTGTGTCCCCAGCACTTGAACGCCTATTCTAAACCACAGTGCGGGTTTAAAGCTGCTGGCGTACGACCTATCAACTGTACCATGGAGGTAATGGCACACGGCCATCTTTCCCCACAGGTAGCATATATAGGGGGTGGGACATATTGTGTCACCACAGGTGCGTCCCTCTACCAGCATGGACACTTCTGGTGTCCGGTAAGTGACAGCAGTTTCTGCTTTAAACCCGAGGCAGAAGTTCAAGTGGCCCAGGAACGGATTGTCCCCATTCCTGAACCCTCCACTGTTCACCTCAATGCAACAGAAAACATCACCAACCTGCAAAAGTATGTGACTTACTTTGGATATAAAATTCCCCCTCTACCCGAACATCTTACTATCCAACTTAAAGCTGTAGAGATTTCACAAAAACATTTCTACACCCTGGAACAGAAAACAGTTGAAATAGGGGCAGAGATTTTGGATATAGTAGTTCCACCCTGGTGGGATATTTTCGAAAATATAGAGTTGCCTTCCTGGATCAGGATGGCTTCCCATCTTTTGGTGGTCTGCCAGCTCGGGATAGTTCTCTACCTGCTGTGTACAAAGTGCAGGGGAAGGGACGGGGAGCTCCGATCCAGACAGGAAGGGACTTGGGAAGTGCATCAAAATAAAGGCTATGGCCAGGGATGGAACGAACCTTGAATTTTGTCTTTTAATTTAAAAAAATTGTATGTGTGTTGTGTCATTTTTATAATGCGTATGATGTGTTTTTCCAAGCTGTGCAGGGGTGTCGGACCCTCTCCGTGCTTGGATGTGAAATAAAGATTGATTCTTACCTGTATGTACCTGAAACACCACGTTTAAAAGGGAATGTATGTTTGTGTTTTTAGTTTAGGTAATAAAGGGGAAGGTTGGTTTTCGGGGATCAGAAATTTTGCTCACCTGTTAATGATACTAATTCAGTTTTAGTATCAAAGTGGGGGATGTAGGCTTCGCAACATCCCCCAGAAACTCGAACAGAGCCCTAAAGGGAGTGATTTTTGGACCTTTCATACAAACTTGGGATGATGGGACCTAAGTGAAGTGATTTAATGTAAAAACCTCAGTTTTGGACATTTTAAAGATCAGGGAAGAAAAACCCTGAGGTAAATGACTTTTGAATTTTACTGTTGGGAAATAAACCTTTCATAGACACAAGACAGGCTGCGGAGAGGCGTGGCCAGGCAGTGGACAGCTTTGGGTATGGGGGCCCAATCAAGCTGTCTGGGAATTGTTTACACTGCAATCCTACCAAGGAGGAAGAGACAAACCCAAAAGCCTCACACACACATCGAAATATGAATAATCCAAGACCCCCTTTTGAAATTCCCAGGCCCAAACAGGATACCAGAAGCCTGAAATCAATAAAACATTTAGTACTTCATCAAAAACCAATCAACCAGGTATCCACAGAACAGATTTAAAAGCCCGCCAATAGACCTAGGACAACAGGGTTGAGATTTGGCACGTAGATAAGGCTATGTTTAAATCGGAAAACGATCAAGACATGTTTAACACTGAGCTAAAGCCATCGGAACTGGCAAGCCCGCCAAAACTAGACAATGGACTATACAAGGCTCATTTGCAACCTAAAGAAAACGTTTTAGTAAGGTGTTTTTGGGCGCGAAAAAAAGACAGTATAATTGAAAGCTGTCCCAAAACTTCTTTCTCTTTTTGGACTCGCTGACTACGCTGACACAGCTCTCTCGCTGCTCCAGCAAAAACCACTACAAGCCACGAGGAGGAAGGCTAGCAAACAGACCAGCACACAAGAAGAAACCAGAGCGACTGCCTCAGTGACCATCGGACAACACGCAGCAACAAGGGCCTTACGAAATCTTTAAAACAAAAGACTCTAAAATCCTGCCAAGGATTCGTTGGTGAGCATTATCCCTGATCTCCTGAAACCAAAAACCTCGCTAGATAGTGGGATATTTGGGAGGGATAAGGTTTTTGTTTGGTATATTGTCCTTCTCCCTCGTCTGTACCGTGTGCTCCCAATCTGTGTTTAAGTATTAAGTGTGTTTTAAGTTTGTTACCCTTTTCTTTTAATAAAGTAAAATTATTTCATCAGTGCCTGTTGTCTACTGCATTTTTGTTCGACACCCCTAAATAAGTCCAAAGTCTAGGAACCAGAGGGGTGTGGGAGCGATTCGAACCGCTCACTGAGTCAGAAAGTGAAGGCTGACCCCATTACCACCCCCTACATAGGTCTGTAGTTCCCCGTTTTCTCTCTCCCTCCTTTCTTAAATAGCGGGGTTACATTTGCTATCCTCCAAACTGCAGAAAGCGTTCCAGACTCTATAGAATTTTGGAAGACTACAACAAATTTGTCCACTATCCCAATGGCCACCTCTTTCAAAACCCTAGGATGCAGGTCATCCAATCCTTGGGATTTATCGACTTTTAGTCCCTTTAATTTAGCTAGTATTTTTTTTTACTAATAATAATTTATTTAAGTTCCTCATTCTCACCACACCCTTGGATTTCTCGTATTTCTGCAAGGTTTTATGTGTCTTCCTCCGTGAAGACAGAAACATTTTTTTAATTTATTTTCTCAGCCATTTCCTCATTCCCCATTGTAAATTCTTCCGTCTCTTACTGTAAAGGACCTACATTTACCTTCGCCAGTCTTTTGATTTTAACATACCTATAGAAGCTTTTACAATTCGTTTTTATATTTTTCGCTAGTTTGTGCTCATATTCCATTTTCCCTTTCTTTATCAATTTCTTGGTCCACCTTTGCTGATTTCTAAAAAGATCCCAATCCTCAGGCTGACCGCTTTTTCTGGCAACTTTATAAGCTTCCTCCTTTGACTTAATACTCGCTCTAATTTCTTTTGTTAGTCATGTTTGGTTCACTTTTCCTTTTGGGTTTTTATGCCCTGGAGGAATATATGTGTGTTGCAAATTGTGCATTATTTCCTTGAATGTTAGCCATTGTATGTCCACAGCATACCTTTTAGTGTAGTCTCCCAATCTACCATGGCCAACTTATCCCTCATACCTTTGTAGTTTCCTTTATTTAGATTGAAGACCTTAGTTTCAGATTGGACTTCATCACTCTCAAACTTAATGTAAAATTCAATCGTATTATGGTCCCTTGTATCTAAAGGCCCCTTTACCACAAGATAATTGATTAGCCCTTTCTAATCAGTGCTGGGACCACTGTTTTTCACAATTTACATTACGATTTGGTTTTCGAATCAAAAAATTTCTAAATTTTGCGGATGATAGATCATTGGGGGATAGTCAACACTGAGAAGGACAGCAACAAATTAGATGATGACATTAAGCAACTTGCAGAAGGGGCATATAATTGTCTACTGAATTTCAACACAGATAAATGAGAGGTTTTACATTTCGGTAGGAATATTAGGGAGGTCAATTAGCACTTCCAGGTTGCAAGTCTAGGTGATGGGGAGGTACAAAGGGATCTCACAGTACAAATACACAAATCACTAAAAGTTGCGACACAGGTTAGCAATCCCTCTTTGCCAATCCCCCAATTACTGGTGCCTTCCCAAATCTCCCATTTACTGGTGCCTTTCCCAATCCCCCATTTACTGGTGCCTTCCCCAATCCAACATTTACTGGGGACTTCCCCAATCAACCAATTACTGGTGCCTTCCCTAATCCCCCATTTACTGGTGCCTTCCCCAATTCCCATGTACTGGTACCTTCCCCAATCCACCATTTGCTGGTGGCCTTCCCAATCCCTCATTTACTGGTGCCCTTCCCACAATCCCCATTTTCTGGTGCTCTTCCCCAATCCACCATTTACTGATGCCTTCCCACAATCTCCCATTTACTATTGCCATTCCCCAATCAACCATTTACTGATGCCCTTCCCCAATCCCCCATTTCCTGGTGCCTTCCCCAATCACCCATTTACTAGTGCCTTCCCAAAATCCCATTTACTGGTGCCCTTCCCCAATCCCCCATTTACTGGTGCCCTTTCCCATCCTCCATTTACTGGTGCCCTTCCCAATCCCCCAATTACTGGTGCCTTCCCAATCCCCATTTTACTGTTGCCTTCCACAATCCCCCATTTAGTGTTGCCTTCCACAATCACCATTTACTGGTACCATCCCCAATTCCCCATTTACTGTTGCCTTCACAATCCCCCATTTACTGTTGCCTTCCACAATCACCCATTTACGGTACCTTCCCCAATCCGCCATTTCCTGGTGCCTTCCCCAATCCCCCATTGACTGGTGCCTTCCCCAATTCGCCATTTCCTGGTGCATTCCCCAATCCGCCATTTACTGGTTCCTTCCCATTTCCCATTTACTGGTGCCTCCCCCAATCCCCCATTTACTGTCCCTGCCCCAATCCCCCATTGACTGGTGCATCCCCAATCCGCCATTTACTGGTTCCTTCCCCATTTCCCCATTTACTGTGCCTCCCCCAATCCCCCATTTACAGTTCTCTTCCCCAAACCCCCATTTACTCGTGCCCTCCTTAATCCCCATTTACTGAAGCCTTCCGCAATTTCCCATTTACTGGTGACCTCCCAATTCCCCCATTTACAGTTGTCTTCCCCAATCACCCATTTACTGGTGCCTTCCCGAATCCCCCATTTACTGGAGCCTTCCCCAATACCCCACTTACTGGAGCCTTCCCATTACCCCATTTACTGCTGCCTTCCCCAATCTCCCATTTACTGGTGCCTTCCCTAGTCGCCCATTAATTGGTGCTTTCCACCAATTTAACAATTTATTAATGGCCTTCCCAATTCATCCATTTATTAGTGCTCTTCCACATTTACTGCTTCATCGCTCCTATTTCCCCATTCGCTTGTGCCCTCACCAAATTCATCATTTAGTGGTGCCTTCCACAAATGCCCCATTTACTGATGCCCTCTCACAATTAAGACATTTACTGGTGCCTTGCTCGAATTCCCCAATTTAATGGAACTCTTCCTGAATCCGCCGTTTATTGCTACCCTCCACCAATTCCCCACATCACTGCTGGCAAGCTCCAATATCTCCATTTACTGGTCCCGTCCAACTTATCAATCTACTGGGACCCTTCTCAATTCCTCTATTCATTGATGCCCTTCCCCAATATTTATTACCCATTTATTGGTGCGACGTGAATATTGTCTCTCTTCAGTCCTCATTAATGTTCCATAAAAATATAAGAAATAGGAGCAAGATTCGGCCATTTTGCACTTCGAGCCTACTCCGCCATTGAATAAGATTATGGCTGTACTTCTACCCCATCTCCACTTTCCAGCACTATCGCCATATCCCTGGATCTCTTAATATTCAAAAATGTATCGATCTCTGTCTTGAATATACTGAACGACTAAGCCTTCGCAGCCTGCTGGTGTAGAGAATGCCGAAGATTCAACACCCTCTGAGTGAAGAAATTTCTCCTCATCTCAGTCCTAATTGGCCGACCCCTTATTCTGACACTGTGACCCCTGGTTCTAGACTCCCCAGCCAGGGCTGACCTTCTCGCAGCATCGACCTTGTCAAGCTATTTAAGAATTTTGTATGTTTCAATGAGATCACCTCTCATTATTCTAAACGCGAGAGAATATAGGCCTAGTCTACTCAATCTCTCCTCATAAGACAATCCCCCAATCCCAGGAACCAGTCTGGTGAACCTTCGCTGCACTCCCTCTACGACAAGTACATCCTTCCTTAGGTAAGGATATGTTCCATTATACATAGCCCATTGCCCAATACTGATATGTGTGATATATCCTGTGAATATTATCATTCCAATACACAATGGCCATTCATATTCCAAGATGCACATGCCATTTCCCTATATTGACACATTACTTGTGTATCTTAGTGGTTTGTTAAGAAGATGGAACTCCGTGGAAATAAGGGCCAAGTAGCGGTATGGCTACGGAATTGGCTCAGTAACAGTTAGCCGAGGGTGGGCGGGTGGCTGTGTTTTCAGACTGGGAGCTGGTTTGCAGTGGTCTTTCCCAAGGGTCGGTTTTGGCTCCTTTACTCTTTTTTACTTGTATAAACGACCTAGACTCGGGTGTAGGGAGCAGCATTATAAAGGTTGCAGATGATGCGAAAGTTTGCAAAGAGTCTTTCTTTCTCACTGGAATATATCTTTGCTGAGAGTCATGAAATATCTCCTTAAATGTTTGCCACTGCTTTTCTGAAGCCTTACCCTGTAATATATTTTCCCAGTCCACTTTAACCAAGTCTGGATTGATACCTTAGTAATTACCTTTCTTTAAGTTCAGGACACTAGCTTGAGACCGAGCTTTCTCACCCTCAAACTGAATTTGAAATTCTTCCATGCCATGATCACTCTTCCAAAGAGGATCCTTCACTTCGAGATCATTAATTTATCCAGCCTCGTTACATATTACCAGATCTAAAATAGTCTTCTCCCTGGTTGGGTCCACAACATATTTTTTCCAATAAACCATTCCGTATACGCTCTAAGAACTCATCCTCAAGTCTACCTTTCTGGGACTCTGCCTCTTTCTGGGACTCTGCCTCTTTCTTGGACTCTGCCTCTTTCTGGGACTCTGCCTCTTTCTGGGACTCTGCCTCTTTCTGGGTCTGCCTCTTTCTGGGACGACTGCCTCTTTCTGGGACTCTGCCTCTTTCTGGGACTCTGCCTCTGTCTGGGACTCGGCCTCTTTCTGGGACTCTGCCTCTTTCTGGGACTCTGCCTCTTTCTGGGACTCTGCCTCTTTCTGGGACTCTAACTCTTTCTGGGACTCTGCCTCTTCTGGGACTCTGCCTCTTTCTGGGACTCTGACTCTTTCTGGGACTCTGCCTCTTTCTGGGACTGCCTCTTTCTGGGACGATGGCCTCTTTCTGGGACTCTGCGTCTTTCTGGGACTGTGCCTCTTTCTGGGACTCTGCCTCTTTCTGGAACTGTGCCTCTTTCTGGGACTCTGCCTCTCTCTGGGACTCTGCCTCTCTCTGGGACTCTGCCTCTATCTGGGACTCTGCCACGATCTGGGAATCTGTCTCTCTGGGACTCTGCCTCTTTCTGGGATGCTGCCTCTTTCTGGGACTATGTCTCTCTGGGACTCTGCCTCTTTCTGGGACTCTGCCTCTTTCTGGGACTCTGCCTCTTTCTGGGACTCTGCCTCTTTCTGGGACTCTGCCTCTTTCTGGACTCTGCCTCTTTCTGGGACTCTGCCTCTTTCTGGGACTCTGCCTCTTTCTGGACTCTGCCTCTTTCTGGGACTCTGCCTCTTTCTGGGACTCTGCCTCTTTCTGGGACTCTGCCTCTTTCTGGGACTCTGCCTCTTTCTGGGACTCTGCCTCTTTCTGGGACTCTGCCTCTTTCTGGGACTCTGCCTCTTTCTGGGACTCTGCCTCTTTCTGGGACTCTGCCTCTTTCTGGGACTCTGCCTCTTTCTGGGACTCTGCCTCTTTCTGGGACTCTGCCTCTTTCTGGGACTCTGCCTCTTTCTGGGACTCTGCCTCTTTCTGGGACTCTGCCTCTTTCTGGGACTGCCTCTTTCTGGGACTCTGCCTCTTTCTGGGACTCTGCCTCTTTCTGGGACTCTGCCTCTTTCTGGGACTCTACCTCTTTCTGGGACTCTGCCTCTTTCTGGGACTCTGCCTCTTTCTTGGACTCTGCCTCTTTCTGGGACTCTGCGTCTTTCTGGGACTCTACCTCTTTCTGGGACTCTGCCTCTTTCTTGGACTCTGCCTCTTTCTGGGACTCTGCCTCTTTCTGGGACTCTGCCTCTTTCTGGGTCTGCCTCTTTCTGGGACGACTGCCTCTTTCTGGGACTCTGCCTCTTTCTGGGACTCTGCCTCTGTCTGGGACTCGGCCTCTTTCTGGGACTCTGCCTCTTTCTGGGACTCTGCCTCTTTCTGGGACTCTGCCTCTTTCTGGGACTCTACCTCTTTCTGGGACTCTGCCTCTTTCTGGGACTCTGCCTCTTTCTTGGACTCTGACTCTTTCTGGGACTCTGCCTCTTTCTGGGACTCTGCCTCTTTCTGGGACTCTGCCTCTTTCTGGGACATCACGGATTGCAAGTAATGAGGGAGTGCCGCTTTTGGACGGGAGGACTGAGGGTGCACTGGACTGTCAGATTGGCAGTACTGAGGAAGTGCTGCCCTGTCAGACGGTCAGGTCTGAGGGAACGCGGCACTGTAGGTGTGGCTGTACTGTGGTGTGCCGCACTGTCGGAGGTGCAGTATTGAGGGAGTGCTGCACTGTCAGGGGTTCTGTACTAAGGGAGCGCCGCACTGTAGGAGGGGTGGTGCTGAGGGAAGGCAGCACTCTCGGAGGGGAAGTACTGAGTGAGCGCTACACTGTCAGAAGTTCTGAACTGACGGAGTGCTGCACTTTCGGAGGGGCAGTGCTGAAGGATTGCCGCACTGTCAGAGGGTCTTTGCTGAGGGAGCACAGCACTGTCGGAGGGTCTGTACTAACGGAGTACCTCAATGTCGGAGGTTCTGTGCTGAGGAAGCGCTGCACTGTTGGATGGCAGTACGGAGGAAGCGCTGCACTGTCAGAGGGGCGGGACTGTGGGAGCGTGGAACGGTCGAAGGGGCAGTACTGAGGGAGCGCTACACAGTTGGGGTGCCGCACTGAGGGAGCGCTGCACTGTCGGAGGGTAAGTACTGAGGGAGCGCCGCTCTGTCGGAGGGGAGTTACAGAGGGAGCGCTGCACTTTCTGAGGGGAAGTACTAAGCGAGTGCCGCACTGTCGGAGTGGCACTACTGAGGGAGCAACGGTCTGTCGAAGGGGAGTTACAGAGGGAGCGCTGCACTGTCTGAAAGGAAGTATTATGCGAGTGCCGCACTGTCGGAGGAGTGGTACTGAGGGCACCCTACACTGTCAGAGGGGCGATACTGAGGGAGCGCTGCCCTGTCGGAGGGGCAGTACTGAGGGAGCGCCGCTCTGTCTGAGAGGAAGTACTGAGGGAGTGCCGCACTGTCGGAGGGGCAGTAGTGAGGGAGCGCCGCATTGTCGGAGGGGATTTACTTCGGGAACGCCGCACTGTCAGAGGATCTTTACTGAGGGAGCACTGCACTGTCGGAGGGTCCGTACTGAGGGACACTTGCACTATCAGAGGGGCAGTACTGAGGGATGCCGCACTGTTGGAAGGGCAGCACTGAGGGAGCGCCGCACTGTCGGAGTATTAGTATTGATCATGATGTGGAGATGCCGGTTTTGGACTGGGGTGGACAAAAATGAGAAGTCGCCAACACCAGGTTATAGTCCAACAGTTTTATTTGAACTCACAAGCTTTAGGAGCTGTTGCTGCTTCGTCGGGTGAAGTAAAGAGATACAGAATCGCCAAAGCATATATAGATAGAGAACAATGCATGTGTACCTTACAATGGTAGACGACTAAATTTAATCATCCTGACTGTTTATCTGCCGATGTGTGACAAAAGGCAATCAGGTCAGCCAGGAAGGTCCCACATCAAAGACATAGCAAGATACAACTGAGACAATGAGGTGGAGTTACAGGGGGTCTAACGTGTCAAAAGCTGCAGTCAGTATGTAAAACGATATACTTTAAAATTTTTACTTTTTTACTGGGAATCACATCTGTGAACAAGCAAACGACGACTCGAGTCTGGATCACGTCATGTATCGTGACATAAACCCAAGATCCCGGTTGAGACCGTCCTCATGAGTGCAGAACTTGGCTATCAGTTTCTGCTCGATGATTTTGCGTTGTCGTGTGTTTCTAAGGCCGCCTTGGAGAGTCGTCGTTGGCTTGTTCACAGATGTGATTCCCAGTAAAAAAGTAAAAAAGTAAAAATTTTAAAGTTTATCGTTTAACATGCTGACTGCAGCTTTTGACATGTTAGACCCCCTGTAACTCCACCTCATTGTCTCAGTTGTATCTTGCTATGTCTTTGATGTGGGTCCTTCCTGGCTGACCTGATTGCCTTTTGTCACACCTCGGCAGATAAACAGTCAGGATGATTAAATTGAGCCGTCTACCATTGTAAGGTACATATGCATTGTTCTCTATCTATATATGCTTTGGCGATTCTGTATCTCTTTACTTCACCCGACGAAGGAGCAACAGCTCCGAAAGCTTGTGATTTCAAATAAAACTGTTGGACTATAACCTGGTGTTGTGCGACTTCTTTATTAGTATTGATGGAGCGGCTCATTTTCAGCGTGGCAGTACTGAGGGAGAACTGCACTGTCGGATTGGTAGTACTCAGGAATCCTTGCACTCTCAGAGGGGCAGGACTGAGGGAGCGCCGCATTGTCGGAGGGCGGTACTGAGGGAGTGCTGCCCTGTCGGAGTGGCAGTACTGACGGAGTGCTGAACTGTCAGAGGTGCAGTACTGAGGGAGCGCTGCACTGTCGCATTGGACAATACTGAGGGAGTGCTGAACTGTCGGGTTGGCAGTACTGAGGCAGCGCTGCTCTGTCTGAGGGGCAGGAATGAGGGAGCGCGGCATTGTTGGAGGAGCAGTACTGAGGGAGTGCCGCACTATCGGAGGGGCAGTAATGAGGAAAGGCCACACTGTCGGATGGGTAGTATTGAGGGAATGCTGAACTGTCGGATTGGCAGTACTGAGGAAAAGCTGCAGTTGCAGAGGGGCAGGAATGAGGAAGCGCGTCACTGACGGAGCTGCAATGTCAGAGGGTCTTTACTAATGGAGCGCTGCACTGTTGGAGGGGCGGTGCTGAGGGAACTCCGCAGATTCGGAGGGGCAGGACTGAGGGAGCGCGGCATTGTCGGTGGTGCAGTACGAAGCGAGCGCTGCACTGTCTGAGAGTCCATACTGAGGGAGCGTTGCACTGTCAGAGGGGCAGTACTGAGGGATGCCGCACTGTTGGAATTGCAGTACAGAGGGAGCGCCGCACTTTCGGAGGGTTAGTGTTGATGGAGTGCCTCATTGTCAGAGTGACAGTACTGAGGGAGAACTGCAATGTCGGTTTGGCAGTACTGAGGAAGCCTTGCGCTCTCAGAGGGGCAGTACTGAGGAAGTGCTGCACTGTCGGAGGGGCAGTACTGAGGGTGCGCTGCCCTGTCAGAGGGGCAGTACTGAGGGAGCGCTGCACTGTCGGAGGGTTAGTATTGATGGAGTGCCTCATTGTCAGAGTGGCAGTACTGAGGGAGAACTGCAATGTAGGATTGCCATTACTGAGGAAGCCTTGCACTCTCAGAGGGTCAGTACTGAGGGAGCGCAGCACTGTCGGAGGGGCAGTACTGACGGAGCGCTGCCCTGTCAGTGGGGCAGTACTGAGGGAGCGCTGCACTGTCGGCGGGGCAGTACTGACGGAGCGCTGCCCTGTCAGAGGGGCAGTAATGAGCGTGCGTTGCACTGTCGGAGGGTTAGTATTGATGGAGTGCCTGATTGTCAGAGTGGCAGTACTGAGGGAGAACTGCACTGTCGGATTGCCATTACTGAGGAAGCCTTGCACTCTCAGAGGGGCAGTACTGAGGGAGCGCAGCACTGTCGGAGGGGCAGTACTGACGGAGCGCTGCCCTGTCAGTGGGGCAGTACTGAGGGAGCGCTGCACTGTCGGAGGGGCAGTACTGACGGAGCGCTGCCCTGTCAGAGGAGCAGTAATGAGGGTGCGTTGCACTGTCGGAGGGTTAGTATTGAAGGAGTGCCTCATTTTCAGAGTGGCAGTCCTGAGGGAGAACTGCACTGTCGGATTATTAAACTGAGGAAGCCTTGCACTCTCAGGGGGGAAGGACTGAGGGACCGTGGGACAGTCGGTGGGGCAGTACTGAGGGAGCGCTGTTCTGTCGGAGGCTTCGTAATGAGTTGGCGTTGCACTGTCGATGGGGCAGTACTGAGGGAGAACTGTTCTGCCTCTTTCTGGGACTCTGCCTCTTTCTGGGACTCTGCCTCTTTCTGGGACTCTGCCTCTTTCTGGGACTCTGCCTCTTTCTGGGATTCTGCCTCTTTCTGGGACTCTGCCTCTTTCTGGGACTCTGCCTCTTTCTTGGACTGCCTCTTTCAGGTACTCTGCCTCTTTCTGGGACTCTGCCTCTTTCTGGGACTCTGCCTCTTTCTGGAACTCTGCCTCTTTCTGGGACTCTGCCTCTTTCTGGGACTCTACCTCTTTCTGGGACTCTGCCTCTTTCTGGGACTCTGTTTCTTTCTGGGACTCTGCCTCTTTCTGGGACTCTGCCTCTTTCTGGGACTCTGCCTCTTTCTGGGACTCTGACTCTTTCGGTACTCTGCCTCTTTCTGGGACTCTACCTCTTTCTGGGACTCTGTCTCTCTGCGACTCTGCCTCTCTCTGGGACTCTGCCTCTCTCTGGGACTCTGTCTCTATCTGGGACTCTGCCTCGATCTGGGAATCTGTCTCTCTGGGACTCTGCCTCTTTCTGGGACGCTGCCTCTTTCTGGGACTATGTCTCTCTGGGACTCTGCCTCTTTCTGGGACTCTGCCTCTTTCTGGGAATCTGCCTCTTTCTGGGACTCTGCCTACTTCTGGGACTCTGCCTCTTTCTGGGACTCTGCCTCTTTCTGGGACTCTGCCTCTTTCTGGGACTCTGCCTCTTTCTGGACTCTGCCTCTTTCTGGGACTCTGCCTCCTTCTGGGACTGCTCTTTCTGGGACTCTGCCTCTTTCTGGGACTCTGCCTCTTTCTGGGACTCTGCCTCTTTCTGGGACTCTGCCTCTTTCTGGGACTCTGCCTCTTTCTGGGACTCTGCCTCTCTCTGGACTCTGCCTCTTTCTTGGACTCTGCCTCTTTCTGGGCTATGCCCTCTTCTGGGACTGCCTCTTTCTGGGACTGCCTCTTTCTGGGACTGCCTCTTTCTGGGACTGCCTCTTTCTGGGACTCTGCCTCTTTCTTGGACTCTGCCTCTTTCTGGGGCTTTGCCTCTTTCTGGGACTCTGCCTCTTTCTTGGACTCTGCCTCTTTCTGGGACTCAGCCTCTTTCTGGGACTTTGCCTCTTTCTGGGACTCTGCCTCTTTCTGGGACTCTGCCTCTTTCTGGGACTCAGCCTCTTTCTGGGACTCTGCCTCTTTCTGGGACTCGGCCTCTTTCTGGGACTCTGCCTCTTTCTGGGACTCTGCCTCTTTCTGGGACTCTGCCTCTTTCTGGGGCTTTGCCTCTTTCTGGGACTCTGCCTCTTTCTGGGACTCTGCCTCTTTCTGGGACTCTGCCTCTTTCTGGGACTCTGCCTCTTTCTGGGACTCTGCCTCTTTCTTGGACTCTGCCTCTTTCTGGGACTCTGCCTCTTTCTGGGACTCTGCCTCTTTCTGGGACTCTGCCTCTTTCTGGGACTCTGCCTCTTTCGGTACTCTGCCTCTTTCTGGGACTCTGCCTCTTTCTGGGACTCTGTCTCTCTGGGACTCTGCCTCTCTCTGGGACTCTGCCTCTCTCTGGGACTCTGTCTCTATCTGGGACTCTGCCTCGATCTGGGAATCTGTCTCTCTGGGACTCTGCCTCTTTCTGGGACGCAGCCTCTTTCTGGGACTCTGTCTCTGTGGGACTCTGCCTCTTTCTGGGGCTCTGCCTCTTTCTGGGAATCTGCCTCTTTCTGGGACTCTGCCTCTTTCTGGGATTCTACCTCTTTCTGGGACTCTGCCTCTTTCTGGGACTCTGCCTCTTTCTGGGACTCTGCCTCTTTCTGGGACTCTACCTCTTTCTGGGACTCTGCCTCTTTCTGGGACTCTGCCTCTTTCTGGGACTCTGCCTCTTTCTTGGACTCTGACTCTTTCTGGGACTCAGCCTCTTTCTGGGACTCTGCCTCTTTCTGGGACTGCCTCTTTCTGGGACGACTGCCTCTTTCTGGAACTCTGCCTCTTTCTGGGACTCTGTCTCTTTCTGGGACTCTACCTCTTTCTGGGACTCTGCCTCTTTCTTGGACTCTGCCTCTTTCTGGGACTCTGCCTCTTTCTGGGACTCTACCTCTTTCTGGGACTCTGCCTCTTTCTTGGACTCTGCCTCTTTCTGGGACTTTGCCTCTTTCTGGGACTCTGCCTCTTTCTGGGACTCTGCCTCTTTCTGGGACTCTGCCTCTTTCGGTACTCTGCCTCTTTCTGGGACTCTGCCTCTTTCTGGGACTCTGTCTCTCTGGGACTCTGCCTCTCTCTGGGACTCTGCCTCTCTCTGGGACTCTGTCTCTATCTGGGACTCTGCCTCGATCTGGGAATCTGTCTCTCTGGGACTCTGCCTCTTTCTGGGACGCAGCCTCTTTCTGGGACTATGTCTCTCTGGGACTCTGCCTCTTTCTGGGACTCTGCCTCTTTCTGGGAATCTGCCTCTTTCTGGGACTCTGCCTCTTTCTGGGACTCTGCCTCTTTCTGGGACTCTACCTCTTTCTGGGACTCTGCCTCTTTCTGGGACTCTGCCTCTTTCTGAGACTCTGCCTCTTTCTGGGACTCTGCCTCTTTCTGGGACTCTACCTCTTTCTGGGACTCTGCCTCTTTCTGGGACTCTGCCTCTTTCTGGGACTCTACCTCTTTCTGGGACTCTGCCTCTTTCTGGGACTCTGCCTCTTATGGGACTCTGCCTCTTTCTGGGACTCTGCCTCTTTCTGGGACTCTGCCTCTTTCTGGGACTCTGACTCTTTCTGGGACTCTGCCTCTTTCTTGGACTCTGACTCTTTCTGGGACTCAGCCTCTTTCTGGGACTCTGCCTCTTTCTGGGACTGCCTCTTTCTGGGACGACTGCCTCTTTCTGGAACTCTGCCTCTTTCTGGGACTCTGTCTCTTTCTGGGACTCTACCTCTTTCTGGGACTCTGCCTCTTTCTGGGACTCTGCCTCTTTCTTGGACTCTGCCTCTTTCTGGGACTCTGCCTCTTTCTGGGACTCTACCTCTTTCTGGGACTCTGCCTCTTTCTTGGACTCTGCCTCTTTCTGGGACTTTGCCTCTTTCTGGGACTCTGCCTCTTTCTGGGTCTGCCTCTTTCTGGGACGACTGCCTCTTTCTGGGACTCTGCCTCTTTCTGGGACTCTGCCTCTGTCTGGGACTCGGCCTCTTTCTGGGACTCTGCCTCTTTCTGGGACTGTGCCTCTTTCTTGGACTCTGTCTCTTTCTGGGACTCTGCCTCTTTCTGGGACTCTGCCTCTTTCTGGGACTGTGCCTCTTTCTTGGACTCTGTCTCTTTCTGGGACTCTGCCTCTTTCTGGGACTCTGCCTCTTTCTGGGACTCTGCCTCGTTCTGTGACTCTGCCTCTTTCTGGGACTCTGCCTCTTTCTGGGACTCTGCTTCTTTCTGTGACTCTGCCTCTTTCTGGGACTCTGCCTCTTTCTGGGACTCTGCCTCTATCTGGGACTCTGCCTCGATCTGGGAATCTGTCTCTCTGGGACTCTGCCTCTTTCTGGGACTCTGCCTCTTTCTGGGACTCTGCCTCTTTCTGGGACTCTGCCTCTTTCTGGGACTCTGCCTCTTTCTGGGACTCTGCCTCTTTCTGGGACTCTGCCTCTTTCTGGGACTCTGCCTCTTTCTGGGACTCTGCCTCTTTCTGGACTCTGACTCTTTCTGGGACTCTGCCTCTTTCTGGGACTCTGCCTCTTTCTGGGACTCTGCCTCTTTCTGGACTCTGCCTCTTTCTGGGACTCTGCCTCTTTCTGGGACTCTGCCTCTTTCTGGGACTCTGCCTCTTTCTGGGACTCTGCCTCTTTCTGGGACTCTGCCTCTTTCTGGGACTCTGCCTCTTTCTGGGACTCTGCCTCTTTCTGGGACTCTGCCTCTTTCTGGGACTCTGCCTCTTTCTGGGACTCTGCCTCTTTCTGGGACTCTGCCTCTTTCTGGGACTCTGCCTCTTTCTGGGACTCTGCCTCTTTCTGGGACTCTGCCTCTTTCTGGGACTCTGCCTCTTTCTGGGACTCTGCCTCTTCTGGGACTCTGCCTCTTTCTGGGACTCTGCCTCTTTCTGGGACTCTGCCTCTTTCTGGGACTCTGCCTCTTTCTGGGACTCTGCCTCTTTCTGGGACTCTGCCTCTTTCTGGGACTCTGCCTCTTTCTGGGACTCTGCCTCTTTCTGGGACTCTGCCTCTTTCTGGGACTCTGCCTCTTTCTGGGACTCTGCCTCTTTCTGGACTCTGCTCTTTCTGGGACTCTGCCTCTTTCTGGGACTCTGCCTCTTTCTGGGACTCTGCCTCTTCTGGGACTCTGCCTCTTTCTGGGACTCTGCCTCTTTCTGGGACTCTGCCTCTTTCTGGGACTCTGCCTCTTTCTGGGACTCTGCCTCTTTCTGGGACTCTGCCTCTTTCTGGGACTCTGCCTCTTTCTGGGACTCTGCCTCTTTCTGGGAATCTGCCTCTTTCTGGACTCTGCCTCTTTCTGGGACGACTGCCTCTTTCTGGGACTCTGCCTCTTTCTGGGACTCTGCCTCTTTCTGGGACTCTGCCTCTTTCTGGGACTCTGCCTCTTTCTGGGACTCTGCCTCTTCTGGGACTCTGCCTCTTTCTGGACTCTGCCTCTTCTGGGACTCTGCCTCTTTCTGGGACTCTGCCTCTTTCTGGGACTCTGCCTCTTTCTGGGACTCTGCCTCTTTCTGGACTCTGCCTCTTTCTGGGACTCTGCCTCTTTCTGGGACTCTGCCTCTTTCTGGGACTCTGCCTCTTTCTGGGACTCTGCCTCTTTCTGGGACTCTGCCTCTTTCTGGGACTCTGCCTCTTTCTGGGACTCTGCCTCTTTCTGGGACTCTGCCTCTTTCTGGGACTCTGCCTCTTTCTGGGACTCTGCCTCTTTCTGGACTCTGCCTCTTTCTGGGACTCTGCCTCTTTCTGGGACTCTGCCTCTTTCTGGGACTCTGCCTCTTTCTGGGACTCTGCCTCTTTCTGGGACTCTGCCTCTTTCTGGGACTCTGCCTCTTTCTGGGACTCTGCCTCTTCTGGGACTCTGCCTCTTTCTGGGACTCTACCTCTTTCTGGGACTCTGCCTCTTTCTGGGACTCTGCCTCTTTCTGGAACTCTGCCTCTTTCTGGGACTCTGCCTCTTTCTGGGACTCTGCTCTTTCTGGGACTCTGCCTCTTTCTGGGACTCTGCCTCTTTCTTGGACTCTGCCTCTTTCTGGGACTCTGCCTCTTTCTGGGACTCTGCCTCTTTCTGGGACTCTGCCTCTTTCTTGGACTCTGCCTCTTTCTGGGGCTTTGCCTCTTTCTGGGACTGCCTCTTTCTGGGACTCTGCCTCTTTCTGGGACTGCCTCTTTCTGGGACTGCCTCTTTCTGGGACTCTGCCTCTTTCTTGGACTCTGCCTCTTTCTGGGACTTCTGCCTCTTTCTGGGACTCTGCCTCTTTCTGGACTCTGCCTCTTTCTGGGACTCAGCCTCTTTCTGGGACTTTGCCTCTTTCTGGGACTCTGCCTCTTTCTTGGACTCTGCCTCTTTCTGGGACTCTGCCTCTTTCTGGGACTCTGCCTCTTTCTGGGACTCTGCCTCTTTCTGGGACTCTGCCTCTTTCTGGGACTCTGCCTCTTTCTGGGACTCTGCCTCTTTCTGGGACTCTGCCTCTTTCTGGGACTCTGCCTCTTTCTGGGACTCTGCCTCTTTCTGGGACTCTGCCTCTTTCTGGGACTCTGCCTCTTTCTGGGACTCTGCCTCTTTCTGGGACTCTGCCTCTTTCTGGGACTCTGCCTCTTTCTGGGACTCTGCCTCTTTCTGGGACTCTGCCTCTTTCTGGGACTCTGCCTCTTTCTGGACTCTGCCTCTTTCTGGGACTCTGCCTCTTTCTGGGACTCTGCCTCTTTCTGGGACTCTGCCTCTTTCTGGGACTCTGCCTCTTTCTGGGACTCTGCCTCTTTCTGGGACTCTGCCTCTTTCTGGGACTCTGCCTCTTTCTGGGACTCTGCCTCTTTCTGGGACTCTGCCTCTTTCTGGGACTCTGCCTCTTTCTGGGACTCTGCCTCTTTCTGGGACTCTGCCTCTTTCTGGGACTCTGCCTCTTTCTGGGACTCTGCCTCTTTCTGGGACTCTGCCTCTTTCTGGGACTCTGCCTCTTTCTGGGACTCTGCCTCTTTCTGGGACTCTGCCTCTTTCTGGGACTCTGCCTCTTTCTGGGACTCTGCCTCTTTCTGGGACTCTGCCTCTTTCTGGGACTCTGCCTCTTTCTGGGACTCTGCCTCTTTCTGGGACTCTGCCTCTTTCTGGGACTCTGCCTCTTTCTGGGACTCTGCCTCTTTCTGGGACTCTGCCTCTTTCTGGGACTCTGCCTCTTTCTGGGACTCTGCCTCTTTCTGGGACTCTGCCTCTTTCTGGGACTCTGCCTCTTTCTGGGACTCTGCCTCTTTCTGGGACTCTGCCTCTTTCTGGGACTCTGCCTCTTTCTGGGACTCTGCCTCTTTCTGGGACTCTGCCTCTTTCTGGGACTCTGCCTCTTTCTGGGACTCTGCCTCTTTCTGGGACTCTGCCTCTTTCTGGGACTCTGCCTCTTTCTGGGACTCTGCCTCTTTCTGGGACTCTGCCTCTTTCTGGGACTCTGCCTCTTTCTGGGACTCTGCCTCTTTCTGGGACTCTGCCTCTTTCTGGGACTCTGCCTCTTTCTGGGACTCTGCCTCTTTCTGGGACTCTGCCTCTTTCTGGGACTCTGCCTCTTTCTGGGACTCTGCCTCTTTCTGGGACTCTGCCTCTTTCTGGGACTCTGCCTCTTTCTGGGACTCTGCCTCTTTCTGGGACTCTGCCTCTTTCTGGGACTCTGCCTCTTTCTGGGACTCTGCCTCTTTCTGGGACTCTGCCTCTTTCTGGGACTCTGCCTCTTTCTGGGACTCTGCCTCTTTCTGGGACTCTGCCTCTTTCTGGGACTCTGCCTCTTTCTGGGACTCTGCCTCTTTCTGGGACTCTGCCTCTTTCTGGGACTCTGCCTCTTTCTGGGACTCTGCCTCTTTCTGGGACTCTGCCTCTTTCTGGGACTCTGCCTCTTTCTGGGACTCTGCCTCTTTCTGGACTCTGCCTCTTTCTGGGACTCTGCCTCTTTCTGGGACTCTGCCTCTTTCTGGGACTCTGCCTCTTTCTGGGACTCTGCCTCTTTCTGGGACTCTGCCTCTTTCTGGGACTCTGCCTCTTTCTGGGACTCTGCCTCTTTCTGGGACTCTGCCTCTTTCTGGGACTCTGCCTCTTTCTGGGACTCTGCCTCTTTCTGGGACTCTGCCTCTTTCTGGGACTCTGCCTCTTTCTGGGACTCTGCCTCTTTCTGGGACTCTGCCTCTTTCTGGGACTCTGCCTCTTTCTGGGACTCTGCCTCTTTCTGGGACTCTGCCTCTTTCTGGGACTCTGCCTCTTTCTGGGACTCTGCCTCTTTCTGGGACTCTGCCTCTTTCTGGGACTCTGCCTCTTTCTGGGACTCTGCCTCTTTCTGGGACTCTGCCTCTTTCTGGGACTCTGCCTCTTTCTGGGACTCTGCCTCTTTCTGGGACTCTGCCTCTTTCTGGGACTCTGCCTCTTTCTGGGACTCTGCCTCTTTCTGGGACTCTGCCTCTTTCTGGGACTCTGCCTCTTTCTGGGACTCTGCCTCTTTCTGGGACTCTGCCTCTTTCTGGGACTCTGCCTCTTTCTGGGACTCTGCCTCTTTCTGGGACTCTGCCTCTTTCTGGGACTCTGCCTCTTTCTGGGACTCTGCCTCTTTCTGGGACTCTGCCTCTTTCTGGGACTCTGCCTCTTTCTGGGACTCTGCCTCTTTCTGGGACTCTGCCTCTTTCTGGGACTCTGCCTCTTTCTGGGACTCTGCCTCTTTCTGGGACTCTGCCTCTTTCTGGGACTCTGCCTCTTTCTGGGACTCTGCCTCTTTCTGGGACTCTGCCTCTTTCTGGGACTCTGCCTCTTTCTGGGACTCTGCCTCTTTCTGGGACTCTGCCTCTTTCTGGGACTCTGCCTCTTTCTGGGACTCTGCCTCTTTCTGGGACTCTGCCTCTTTCTGGGACTCTGCCTCTTTCTGGGACTCTGCCTCTTTCTGGGACTCTGCCTCTTTCTGGGACTCTGCCTCTTTCTGGGACTCTGCCTCTTTCTGGGACTCTGCCTCTTTCTGGGACTCTGCCTCTTTCTGGGACTCTGCCTCTTTCTGGGACTCTGCCTCTTTCTGGGACTCTGCCTCTTTCTGGGACTCTGCCTCTTTCTGGGACTCTGCCTCTTTCTGGGACTCTGCCTCTTTCTGGGACTCTGCCTCTTTCTGGGACTCTGCCTCTTTCTGGGACTCTGCCTCTTTCTGGGACTCTGCCTCTTTCTGGGACTCTGCCTCTTTCTGGGACTCTGCCTCTTTCTGGGACTCTGCCTCTTTCTGGGACTCTGCCTCTTTCTGGGACTCTGCCTCTTTCTGGGACTCTGCCTCTTTCTGGGACTCTGCCTCTTTCTGGGACTCTGCCTCTTTCTGGGACTCTGCCTCTTTCTGGGACTCTGCCTCTTTCTGGGACTCTGCCTCTTTCTGGGACTCTGCCTCTTTCTGGGACTCTGCCTCTTTCTGGGACTCTGCCTCTTTCTGGGACTCTGCCTCTTTCTGGGACTCTGCCTCTTTCTGGGACTCTGCCTCTTTCTGGGACTCTGCCTCTTTCTGGGACTCTGCCTCTTTCTGGGACTCTGCCTCTTTCTGGGACTCTGCCTCTTTCTGGGACTCTGCCTCTTTCTGGGACTCTGCCTCTTTCTGGGACTCTGCCTCTTTCTGGGACTCTGCCTCTTTCTGGGACTCTGCCTCTTTCTGGGACTCTGCCTCTTTCTGGGACTCTGCCTCTTTCTGGGACTCTGCCTCTTTCTGGGACTCTGCCTCTTTCTGGGACTCTGCCTCTTTCTGGGACTCTGCCTCTTTCTGGGACTCTGCCTCTTTCTGGGACTCTGCCTCTTTCTGGGACTCTGCCTCTTTCTGGGACTCTGCCTCTTTCTGGGACTCTGCCTCTTTCTGGGACTCTGCCTCTTTCTGGGACTCTGCCTCTTTCTGGGACTCTGCCTCTTTCTGGGACTCTGCCTCTTTCTGGGACTCTGCCTCTTTCTGGGACTCTGCCTCTTTCTGGGACTCTGCCTCTTTCTGGGACTCTGCCTCTTTCTGGGACTCTGCCTCTTTCTGGGACTCTGCCTCTTTCTGGGACTCTGCCTCTTTCTGGGACTCTGCCTCTTTCTGGGACTCTGCCTCTTTCTGGGACTCTGCCTCTTTCTGGGACTCTGCCTCTTTCTGGGACTCTGCCTCTTTCTGGGACTCTGCCTCTTTCTGGGACTCTGCCTCTTTCTGGGACTCTGCCTCTTTCTGGGACTCTGCCTCTTTCTGGGACTCTGCCTCTTTCTGGGACTCTGCCTCTTTCTGGGACTCTGCCTCTTTCTGGGACTCTGCCTCTTTCTGGGACTCTGCCTCTTTCTGGGACTCTGCCTCTTTCTGGGACTCTGCCTCTTTCTGGGACTCTGCCTCTTTCTGGGACTCTGCCTCTTTCTGGGACTCTGCCTCTTTCTGGGACTCTGCCTCTTTCTGGGACTCTGCCTCTTTCTGGGACTCTGCCTCTTTCTGGGACTCTGCCTCTTTCTGGGACTCTGCCTCTTTCTGGGACTCTGCCTCTTTCTGGGACTCTGCCTCTTTCTGGGACTCTGCCTCTTTCTGGGACTCTGCCTCTTTCTGGGACTCTGCCTCTTTCTGGGACTCTGCCTCTTTCTGGGACTCTGCCTCTTTCTGGGACTCTGCCTCTTTCTGGGACTCTGCCTCTTTCTGGGACTCTGCCTCTTTCTGGGACTCTGCCTCTTTCTGGGACTCTGCCTCTTTCTGGGACTCTGCCTCTTTCTGGGACTCTGCCTCTTTCTGGGACTCTGCCTCTTTCTGGGACTCTGCCTCTTTCTGGGACTCTGCCTCTTTCTGGGACTCTGCCTCTTTCTGGGACTCTGCCTCTTTCTGGGACTCTGCCTCTTTCTGGGACTCTGCCTCTTTCTGGGACTCTGCCTCTTTCTGGGACTCTGCCTCTTTCTGGGACTCTGCCTCTTTCTGGGACTCTGCCTCTTTCTGGGACTCTGCCTCTTTCTGGGACTCTGCCTCTTTCTGGGACTCTGCCTCTTTCTGGGACTCTGCCTCTTTCTGGGACTCTGCCTCTTTCTGGGACTCTGCCTCTTTCTGGGACTCTGCCTCTTTCTGGGACTCTGCCTCTTTCTGGGACTCTGCCTCTTTCTGGGACTCTGCCTCTTTCTGGGACTCTGCCTCTTTCTGGGACTCTGCCTCTTTCTGGGACTCTGCCTCTTTCTGGGACTCTGCCTCTTTCTGGGACTCTGCCTCTTTCTGGGACTCTGCCTCTTTCTGGGACTCTGCCTCTTTCTGGGACTCTGCCTCTTTCTGGGACTCTGCCTCTTTCTGGGACTCTGCCTCTTTCTGGGACTCTGCCTCTTTCTGGGACTCTGCCTCTTTCTGGGACTCTGCCTCTTTCTGGGACTCTGCCTCTTTCTGGGACTCTGCCTCTTTCTGGGACTCTGCCTCTTTCTGGGACTCTGCCTCTTTCTGGGACTCTGCCTCTTTCTGGGACTCTGCCTCTTTCTGGGACTCTGCCTCTTTCTGGGACTCTGCCTCTTTCTGGGACTCTGCCTCTTTCTGGGACTCTGCCTCTTTCTGGGACTCTGCCTCTTTCTGGGACTCTGCCTCTTTCTGGGACTCTGCCTCTTTCTGGGACTCTGCCTCTTTCTGGGACTCTGCCTCTTTCTGGGACTCTGCCTCTTTCTGGGACTCTGCCTCTTTCTGGGACTCTGCCTCTTTCTGGGACTCTGCCTCTTTCTGGGACTCTGCCTCTTTCTGGGACTCTGCCTCTTTCTGGGACTCTGCCTCTTTCTGGGACTCTGCCTCTTTCTGGGACTCTGCCTCTTTCTGGGACTCTGCCTCTTTCTGGGACTCTGCCTCTTTCTGGGACTCTGCCTCTTTCTGGGACTCTGCCTCTTTCTGGGACTCTGCCTCTTTCTGGGACTCTGCCTCTTTCTGGGACTCTGCCTCTTTCTGGGACTCTGCCTCTTTCTGGGACTCTGCCTCTTTCTGGGACTCTGCCTCTTTCTGGGACTCTGCCTCTTTCTGGGACTCTGCCTCTTTCTGGGACTCTGCCTCTTTCTGGGACTCTGCCTCTTTCTGGGACTCTGCCTCTTTCTGGGACTCTGCCTCTTTCTGGGACTCTGCCTCTTTCTGGGACTCTGCCTCTTTCTGGGACTCTGCCTCTTTCTGGGACTCTGCCTCTTTCTGGGACTCTGCCTCTTTCTGGGACTCTGCCTCTTTCTGGGACTCTGCCTCTTTCTGGGACTCTGCCTCTTTCTGGGACTCTGCCTCTTTCTGGGACTCTGCCTCTTTCTGGGACTCTGCCTCTTTCTGGGACTCTGCCTCTTTCTGGGACTCTGCCTCTTTCTGGGACTCTGCCTCTTTCTGGGACTCTGCCTCTTTCTGGGACTCTGCCTCTTTCTGGGACTCTGCCTCTTTCTGGGACTCTGCCTCTTTCTGGGACTCTGCCTCTTTCTGGGACTCTGCCTCTTTCTGGGACTCTGCCTCTTTCTGGGACTCTGCCTCTTTCTGGGACTCTGCCTCTTTCTGGGACTCTGCCTCTTTCTGGGACTCTGCCTCTTTCTGGGACTCTGCCTCTTTCTGGGACTCTGCCTCTTTCTGGGACTCTGCCTCTTTCTGGGACTCTGCCTCTTTCTGGGACTCTGCCTCTTTCTGGGACTCTGCCTCTTTCTGGGACTCTGCCTCTTTCTGGGACTCTGCCTCTTTCTGGGACTCTGCCTCTTTCTGGGACTCTGCCTCTTTCTGGGACTCTGCCTCTTTCTGGGACTCTGCCTCTTTCTGGGACTCTGCCTCTTTCTGGGACTCTGCCTCTTTCTGGGACTCTGCCTCTTTCTGGGACTCTGCCTCTTTCTGGGACTCTGCCTCTTTCTGGGACTCTGCCTCTTTCTGGGACTCTGCCTCTTTCTGGGACTCTGCCTCTTTCTGGGACTCTGCCTCTTTCTGGGACTCTGCCTCTTTCTGGGACTCTGCCTCTTTCTGGGACTCTGCCTCTTTCTGGGACTCTGCCTCTTTCTGGGACTCTGCCTCTTTCTGGGACTCTGCCTCTTTCTGGGACTCTGCCTCTTTCTGGGACTCTGCCTCTTTCTGGGACTCTGCCTCTTTCTGGGACTCTGCCTCTTTCTGGGACTCTGCCTCTTTCTGGGACTCTGCCTCTTTCTGGGACTCTGCCTCTTTCTGGGACTCTGCCTCTTTCTGGGACTCTGCCTCTTTCTGGGACTCTGCCTCTTTCTGGGACTCTGCCTCTTTCTGGGACTCTGCCTCTTTCTGGGACTCTGCCTCTTTCTGGGACTCTGCCTCTTTCTGGGACTCTGCCTCTTTCTGGGACTCTGCCTCTTTCTGGGACTCTGCCTCTTTCTGGGACTCTGCCTCTTTCTGGGACTCTGCCTCTTTCTGGGACTCTGCCTCTTTCTGGGACTCTGCCTCTTTCTGGGACTCTGCCTCTTTCTGGGACTCTGCCTCTTTCTGGGACTCTGCCTCTTTCTGGGACTCTGCCTCTTTCTGGGACTCTGCCTCTTTCTGGGACTCTGCCTCTTTCTGGGACTCTGCCTCTTTCTGGGACTCTGCCTCTTTCTGGGACTCTGCCTCTTTCTGGGACTCTGCCTCTTTCTGGGACTCTGCCTCTTTCTGGGACTCTGCCTCTTTCTGGGACTCTGCCTCTTTCTGGGACTCTGCCTCTTTCTGGGACTCTGCCTCTTTCTGGGACTCTGCCTCTTTCTGGGACTCTGCCTCTTTCTGGGACTCTGCCTCTTTCTGGGACTCTGCCTCTTTCTGGGACTCTGCCTCTTTCTGGGACTCTGCCTCTTTCTGGGACTCTGCCTCTTTCTGGGACTCTGCCTCTTTCTGGGACTCTGCCTCTTTCTGGGACTCTGCCTCTTTCTGGGACTCTGCCTCTTTCTGGGACTCTGCCTCTTTCTGGGACTCTGCCTCTTTCTGGGACTCTGCCTCTTTCTGGGACTCTGCCTCTTTCTGGGACTCTGCCTCTTTCTGGGACTCTGCCTCTTTCTGGGACTCTGCCTCTTTCTGGGACTCTGCCTCTTTCTGGGACTCTGCCTCTTTCTGGGACTCTGCCTCTTTCTGGGACTCTGCCTCTTTCTGGGACTCTGCCTCTTTCTGGGACTCTGCCTCTTTCTGGGACTCTGCCTCTTTCTGGGACTCTGCCTCTTTCTGGGACTCTGCCTCTTTCTGGGACTCTGCCTCTTTCTGGGACTCTGCCTCTTTCTGGGACTCTGCCTCTTTCTGGGACTCTGCCTCTTTCTGGGACTCTGCCTCTTTCTGGGACTCTGCCTCTTTCTGGGACTCTGCCTCTTTCTGGGACTCTGCCTCTTTCTGGGACTCTGCCTCTTTCTGGGACTCTGCCTCTTTCTGGGACTCTGCCTCTTTCTGGGACTCTGCCTCTTTCTGGGACTCTGCCTCTTTCTGGGACTCTGCCTCTTTCTGGGACTCTGCCTCTTTCTGGGACTCTGCCTCTTTCTGGGACTCTGCCTCTTTCTGGGACTCTGCCTCTTTCTGGGACTCTGCCTCTTTCTGGGACTCTGCCTCTTTCTGGGACTCTGCCTCTTTCTGGGACTCTGCCTCTTTCTGGGACTCTGCCTCTTTCTGGGACTCTGCCTCTTTCTGGGACTCTGCCTCTTTCTGGGACTCTGCCTCTTTCTGGGACTCTGCCTCTTTCTGGGACTCTGCCTCTTTCTGGGACTCTGCCTCTTTCTGGGACTCTGCCTCTTTCTGGGACTCTGCCTCTTTCTGGGACTCTGCCTCTTTCTGGGACTCTGCCTCTTTCTGGGACTCTGCCTCTTTCTGGGACTCTGCCTCTTTCTGGGACTCTGCCTCTTTCTGGGACTCTGCCTCTTTCTGGGACTCTGCCTCTTTCTGGGACTCTGCCTCTTTCTGGGACTCTGCCTCTTTCTGGGACTCTGCCTCTTTCTGGGACTCTGCCTCTTTCTGGGACTCTGCCTCTTTCTGGGACTCTGCCTCTTTCTGGGACTCTGCCTCTTTCTGGGACTCTGCCTCTTTCTGGGACTCTGCCTCTTTCTGGGACTCTGCCTCTTTCTGGGACTCTGCCTCTTTCTGGGACTCTGCCTCTTTCTGGGACTCTGCCTCTTTCTGGGACTCTGCCTCTTTCTGGGACTCTGCCTCTTTCTGGGACTCTGCCTCTTTCTGGGACTCTGCCTCTTTCTGGGACTCTGCCTCTTTCTGGGACTCTGCCTCTTTCTGGGACTCTGCCTCTTTCTGGGACTCTGCCTCTTTCTGGGACTCTGCCTCTTTCTGGGACTCTGCCTCTTTCTGGGACTCTGCCTCTTTCTGGGACTCTGCCTCTTTCTGGGACTCTGCCTCTTTCTGGGACTCTGCCTCTTTCTGGGACTCTGCCTCTTTCTGGGACTCTGCCTCTTTCTGGGACTCTGCCTCTTTCTGGGACTCTGCCTCTTTCTGGGACTCTGCCTCTTTCTGGGACTCTGCCTCTTTCTGGGACTCTGCCTCTTTCTGGGACTCTGCCTCTTTCTGGGACTCTGCCTCTTTCTGGGACTCTGCCTCTTTCTGGGACTCTGCCTCTTTCTGGGACTCTGCCTCTTTCTGGGACTCTGCCTCTTTCTGGGACTCTGCCTCTTTCTGGGACTCTGCCTCTTTCTGGGACTCTGCCTCTTTCTGGGACTCTGCCTCTTTCTGGGACTCTGCCTCTTTCTGGGACTCTGCCTCTTTCTGGGACTCTGCCTCTTTCTGGGACTCTGCCTCTTTCTGGGACTCTGCCTCTTTCTGGGACTCTGCCTCTTTCTGGGACTCTGCCTCTTTCTGGGACTCTGCCTCTTTCTGGGACTCTGCCTCTTTCTGGGACTCTGCCTCTTTCTGGGACTCTGCCTCTTTCTGGGACTCTGCCTCTTTCTGGGACTCTGCCTCTTTCTGGGACTCTGCCTCTTTCTGGGACTCTGCCTCTTTCTGGGACTCTGCCTCTTTCTGGGACTCTGCCTCTTTCTGGGACTCTGCCTCTTTCTGGGACTCTGCCTCTTTCTGGGACTCTGCCTCTTTCTGGGACTCTGCCTCTTTCTGGGACTCTGCCTCTTTCTGGGACTCTGCCTCTTTCTGGGACTCTGCCTCTTTCTGGGACTCTGCCTCTTTCTGGGACTCTGCCTCTTTCTGGGACTCTGCCTCTTTCTGGGACTCTGCCTCTTTCTGGGACTCTGCCTCTTTCTGGGACTCTGCCTCTTTCTGGGACTCTGCCTCTTTCTGGGACTCTGCCTCTTTCTGGGACTCTGCCTCTTTCTGGGACTCTGCCTCTTTCTGGGACTCTGCCTCTTTCTGGGACTCTGCCTCTTTCTGGGACTCTGCCTCTTTCTGGGACTCTGCCTCTTTCTGGGACTCTGCCTCTTTCTGGGACTCTGCCTCTTTCTGGGACTCTGCCTCTTTCTGGGACTCTGCCTCTTTCTGGGACTCTGCCTCTTTCTGGGACTCTGCCTCTTTCTGGGACTCTGCCTCTTTCTGGGACTCTGCCTCTTTCTGGGACTCTGCCTCTTTCTGGGACTCTGCCTCTTTCTGGGACTCTGCCTCTTTCTGGGACTCTGCCTCTTTCTGGGACTCTGCCTCTTTCTGGGACTCTGCCTCTTTCTGGGACTCTGCCTCTTTCTGGGACTCTGCCTCTTTCTGGGACTCTGCCTCTTTCTGGGACTCTGCCTCTTTCTGGGACTCTGCCTCTTTCTGGGACTCTGCCTCTTTCTGGGACTCTGCCTCTTTCTGGGACTCTGCCTCTTTCTGGGACTCTGCCTCTTTCTGGGACTCTGCCTCTTTCTGGGACTCTGCCTCTTTCTGGGACTCTGCCTCTTTCTGGGACTCTGCCTCTTTCTGGGACTCTGCCTCTTTCTGGGACTCTGCCTCTTTCTGGGACTCTGCCTCTTTCTGGGACTCTGCCTCTTTCTGGGACTCTGCCTCTTTCTGGGACTCTGCCTCTTTCTGGGACTCTGCCTCTTTCTGGGACTCTGCCTCTTTCTGGGACTCTGCCTCTTTCTGGGACTCTGCCTCTTTCTGGGACTCTGCCTCTTTCTGGGACTCTGCCTCTTTCTGGGACTCTGCCTCTTTCTGGGACTCTGCCTCTTTCTGGGACTCTGCCTCTTTCTGGGACTCTGCCTCTTTCTGGGACTCTGCCTCTTTCTGGGACTCTGCCTCTTTCTGGGACTCTGCCTCTTTCTGGGACTCTGCCTCTTTCTGGGACTCTGCCTCTTTCTGGGACTCTGCCTCTTTCTGGGACTCTGCCTCTTTCTGGGACTCTGCCTCTTTCTGGGACTCTGCCTCTTTCTGGGACTCTGCCTCTTTCTGGGACTCTGCCTCTTTCTGGGACTCTGCCTCTTTCTGGGACTCTGCCTCTTTCTGGGACTCTGCCTCTTTCTGGGACTCTGCCTCTTTCTGGGACTCTGCCTCTTTCTGGGACTCTGCCTCTTTCTGGGACTCTGCCTCTTTCTGGGACTCTGCCTCTTTCTGGGACTCTGCCTCTTTCTGGGACTCTGCCTCTTTCTGGGACTCTGCCTCTTTCTGGGACTCTGCCTCTTTCTGGGACTCTGCCTCTTTCTGGGACTCTGCCTCTTTCTGGGACTCTGCCTCTTTCTGGGACTCTGCCTCTTTCTGGGACTCTGCCTCTTTCTGGGACTCTGCCTCTTTCTGGGACTCTGCCTCTTTCTGGGACTCTGCCTCTTTCTGGGACTCTGCCTCTTTCTGGGACTCTGCCTCTTTCTGGGACTCTGCCTCTTTCTGGGACTCTGCCTCTTTCTGGGACTCTGCCTCTTTCTGGGACTCTGCCTCTTTCTGGGACTCTGCCTCTTTCTGGGACTCTGCCTCTTTCTGGGACTCTGCCTCTTTCTGGGACTCTGCCTCTTTCTGGGACTCTGCCTCTTTCTGGGACTCTGCCTCTTTCTGGGACTCTGCCTCTTTCTGGGACTCTGCCTCTTTCTGGGACTCTGCCTCTTTCTGGGACTCTGCCTCTTTCTGGGACTCTGCCTCTTTCTGGGACTCTGCCTCTTTCTGGGACTCTGCCTCTTTCTGGGACTCTGCCTCTTTCTGGGACTCTGCCTCTTTCTGGGACTCTGCCTCTTTCTGGGACTCTGCCTCTTTCTGGGACTCTGCCTCTTTCTGGGACTCTGCCTCTTTCTGGGACTCTGCCTCTTTCTGGGACTCTGCCTCTTTCTGGGACTCTGCCTCTTTCTGGGACTCTGCCTCTTTCTGGGACTCTGCCTCTTTCTGGGACTCTGCCTCTTTCTGGGACTCTGCCTCTTTCTGGGACTCTGCCTCTTTCTGGGACTCTGCCTCTTTCTGGGACTCTGCCTCTTTCTGGGACTCTGCCTCTTTCTGGGACTCTGCCTCTTTCTGGGACTCTGCCTCTTTCTGGGACTCTGCCTCTTTCTGGGACTCTGCCTCTTTCTGGGACTCTGCCTCTTTCTGGGACTCTGCCTCTTTCTGGGACTCTGCCTCTTTCTGGGACTCTGCCTCTTTCTGGGACTCTGCCTCTTTCTGGGACTCTGCCTCTTTCTGGGACTCTGCCTCTTTCTGGGACTCTGCCTCTTTCTGGGACTCTGCCTCTTTCTGGGACTCTGCCTCTTTCTGGGACTCTGCCTCTTTCTGGGACTCTGCCTCTTTCTGGGACTCTGCCTCTTTCTGGGACTCTGCCTCTTTCTGGGACTCTGCCTCTTTCTGGGACTCTGCCTCTTTCTGGGACTCTGCCTCTTTCTGGGACTCTGCCTCTTTCTGGGACTCTGCCTCTTTCTGGGACTCTGCCTCTTTCTGGGACTCTGCCTCTTTCTGGGACTCTGCCTCTTTCTGGGACTCTGCCTCTTTCTGGGACTCTGCCTCTTTCTGGGACTCTGCCTCTTTCTGGGACTCTGCCTCTTTCTGGGACTCTGCCTCTTTCTGGGACTCTGCCTCTTTCTGGGACTCTGCCTCTTTCTGGGACTCTGCCTCTTTCTGGGACTCTGCCTCTTTCTGGGACTCTGCCTCTTTCTGGGACTCTGCCTCTTTCTGGGACTCTGCCTCTTTCTGGGACTCTGCCTCTTTCTGGGACTCTGCCTCTTTCTGGGACTCTGCCTCTTTCTGGGACTCTGCCTCTTTCTGGGACTCTGCCTCTTTCTGGGACTCTGCCTCTTTCTGGGACTCTGCCTCTTTCTGGGACTCTGCCTCTTTCTGGGACTCTGCCTCTTTCTGGGACTCTGCCTCTTTCTGGGACTCTGCCTCTTTCTGGGACTCTGCCTCTTTCTGGGACTCTGCCTCTTTCTGGGACTCTGCCTCTTTCTGGGACTCTGCCTCTTTCTGGGACTCTGCCTCTTTCTGGGACTCTGCCTCTTTCTGGGACTCTGCCTCTTTCTGGGACTCTGCCTCTTTCTGGGACTCTGCCTCTTTCTGGGACTCTGCCTCTTTCTGGGACTCTGCCTCTTTCTGGGACTCTGCCTCTTTCTGGGACTCTGCCTCTTTCTGGGACTCTGCCTCTTTCTGGGACTCTGCCTCTTTCTGGGACTCTGCCTCTTTCTGGGACTCTGCCTCTTTCTGGGACTCTGCCTCTTTCTGGGACTCTGCCTCTTTCTGGGACTCTGCCTCTTTCTGGGACTCTGCCTCTTTCTGGGACTCTGCCTCTTTCTGGGACTCTGCCTCTTTCTGGGACTCTGCCTCTTTCTGGGACTCTGCCTCTTTCTGGGACTCTGCCTCTTTCTGGGACTCTGCCTCTTTCTGGGACTCTGCCTCTTTCTGGGACTCTGCCTCTTTCTGGGACTCTGCCTCTTTCTGGGACTCTGCCTCTTTCTGGGACTCTGCCTCTTTCTGGGACTCTGCCTCTTTCTGGGACTCTGCCTCTTTCTGGGACTCTGCCTCTTTCTGGGACTCTGCCTCTTTCTGGGACTCTGCCTCTTTCTGGGACTCTGCCTCTTTCTGGGACTCTGCCTCTTTCTGGGACTCTGCCTCTTTCTGGGACTCTGCCTCTTTCTGGGACTCTGCCTCTTTCTGGGACTCTGCCTCTTTCTGGGACTCTGCCTCTTTCTGGGACTCTGCCTCTTTCTGGGACTCTGCCTCTTTCTGGGACTCTGCCTCTTTCTGGGACTCTGCCTCTTTCTGGGACTCTGCCTCTTTCTGGGACTCTGCCTCTTTCTGGGACTCTGCCTCTTTCTGGACTCTGCCTCTTTCTGGGACTCTGCCTCTTTCTGGGACTCTGCCTCTTTCTGGGACTCTGCCTCTTTCTGGGACTCTGCCTCTTTCTGGGACTCTGCCTCTTTCTGGGACTCTGCCTCTTTCTGGGACTCTGCCTCTTTCTGGGACTCTGCCTCTTTCTGGGACTCTGCCTCTTTCTGGGACTCTGCCTCTTTCTGGGACTCTGCCTCTTTCTGGGACTCTGCCTCTTTCTGGGACTCTGCCTCTTTCTGGGACTCTGCCTCTTTCTGGGACTCTGCCTCTTTCTGGGACTCTGCCTCTTTCTGGGACTCTGCCTCTTTCTGGGACTCTGCCTCTTTCTGGGACTCTGCCTCTTTCTGGGACGACTGCCTCTTTCTGGGACTCTGCCTCTTTCTATGGCGACCTCTGCCTCTCTCTTGGACTCTGCTCTTCTGGGACTCAGCCCTCTATCTGTGACACTGCCTCTCTTCCTGGGACGCTGCCTCTTTCTGTGACTCTGCGTCTTTCCGGACTCAGGCCCTCTTTCTGGGACTCTGCCTCTCTCGGGACTCTGCCCCTCTCTCTAGAACATCAGCCTCTCTCTGGACTCTGCCTCTCTGGACTCTGCCTCTCTCTGGACTGTGCCTCTTTCTGGGACTCTGCCACTTTTCTGGAATCTGCCTCTTCTCTGGGACTCCTGCCCACTTTCTGTGACTCTGCCTCTTTCTGAGACTCTGCCTCTTTTCTGGGACTCTGCCTCTTTCTGGGACTCTGCCTCGATCTGGGACTCTGCCTCTCTGGGACTCTGCCTCTTTCTGGGTCTCTGCCTCTTTCTGGGACTCTGCCTCTATCTGGGACTCTGCCTCTTTCTGGGACTCTGCCTCTTTCTGGGACTCTGCCTCTTTCTGGGACTCTGCCTCTTTCTGGGACTCTGCCTCTTTCTGGGACTCTGCCTCTTCTGGGACTCTGCCTCTTTCTGGGACTCTGCCTCTTTCTGGGACTCTGCCTCTTTCTGGGACTCTGCCTCTTTCTGGGACTCTGCCTCTTCTGGGACTCTGCCTCTTTCTGGGACTCTGCCTCTTTCTGGGACTCTGCCTCTTTCTGGGACTCTGCCTCTTTCTGGGACTCTGCCTCTTTCTGGGACTCTGCCTCTTTCTGGGACTCTGCCTCTTTCTGGGACTCTGCCTCTTTCTGGGACTCTGCCTCTTTCTGGGACTCTGCCTCTTTCTGGGACTCTGCCTCTTTCTGGGACTCTGCCTCTTTCTGGGACTCTGCCTCTTTCTGGACTCTGCCTCTTTCTGGGACTCTGCCTCTTTCTGGGACTCTGCCTCTTTCTGGGACTCTGCCTCTTTCTGGGACTCTGCCTCTTCTGGGACTCTGCCTCTTTCTGGGACTCTGCCTCTTTCTGGACTCTGCCTCTTTCTGGGACTCTGCCTCTTTCTGGGACTCTGCCTCTTTCTGGGACTCTGCCTCTTTCTGGGACTCTGCCTCTTTCTGGGACTCTGCCTCTTTCTGGGACTCTGCCTCTTTCTGGGACTCTGCCTCTTTCTGGGACTCTGCCTCTTTCTGGGACTCTGCCTCTTTCTGGGACTCTGCCTCTTTCTGGGACTCTGCCTCTTTCTGGGACTCTGCCTCTTTCTGGGACTCTGCCTCTTTCTGGGACTCTGCCTCTTTCTGGGACTCTGCCTCTTTCTGGGACTCTGCCTCTTTCTGGGACTCTGCCTCTTTCTGGGACTCTGCCTCTTTCTGGGACTCTGCCTCTTTCTGGGACTCTGCCTCTTTCTGGGACTCTGCCTCTTTCTGGGACTCTGCCTCTTTCTGGGACTCTGCCTCTTTCTGGGACTCTGCCTCTTCTGGGACTCTGCCTCTTTCTGGGACTCTGCCTCTTTCTGGGACTCTGCCTCTTTCTGGGACTCTGCCTCTTTCTGGGACTCTGCTCTTTCTGGGACTCTGCCTCTTTCTGGGACTCTGCCTCTTTCTGGGACTCTGCCTCTTTCTGGGACTCTGCCTCTTTCTGGGACTCTGCCTCTTTCTGGGACTCTGCCTCTTTCTGGGACTCTGCCTCTTTCTGGGACTCTGCCTCTTTCTGGGACTCTGCTCTTTCTGGGACTCTGCCTCTTTCTGGGACTCTGCCTCTTTCTGGGACTCTGCCTCTTTCTGGGACTCTGCCTCTTTCTGGGACTCTGCCTCTTTCTGGGACTCTGCCTCTTTCTGGGACTCTGCCTCTTTCTGGGACTCTGCCTCTTTCTGGGACTCTGCCTCTTTCTGGGACTCTGCCTCTTTCTGGGACTCTGCCTCTTTCTGGGACTCTGCCTCTTTCTGGGACTCTGCCTCTTTCTGGGACTCTGCCTCTTTCTGGGACTCTGCCTCTTTCTGGGACTCTGCCTCTTTCTGGGACTCTGCCTCTTTCTGGGACTCTGCCTCTTTCTGGGACTCTGCCTCTTTCTGGGACTCTGCCTCTTTCTGGGACTCTGCCTCTTTCTGGGACTCTGCCTCTTTCTGGACTCTGCCTCTTTCTGGGACTCTGCCTCTTTCTGGGACTCTGCCTCTTTCTGGGACTCTGCCTCTTTCTGGACTCTGCCTCTTTCTGGGACTCTGCCTCTTTCTGGGACTCTGCCTCTTTCTGGGACTCTGCCTCTTTCTGGGACTCTGCCTCTTTCTGGGACTCTGCCTCTTCTGGGACTCTGCCTCTTTCTGGGACTCTGCCTCTTTCTGGGACTCTGCCTCTTTCTGGGACTCTGCCTCTTTCTGGACTCTGCCTCTTTCTGGGACTCTGCCTCTTTCTGGGACTCTGCCTCTTTCTGGGACTCTGCCTCTTTCTGGGACTCTGCCTCTTCTGGGACTCTGCCTCTTTCTGGGACTCTGCCTCTTTCTGGGACTCTGCCTCTTTCTGGGACTCTGCCTCTTTCTGGGACTCTGCCTCTTTCTGGGACTCTGCCTCTTTCTGGGACTCTGCCTCTTTCTGGGACTCTGCCTCTTCTGGGACTCTGCCTCTTTCTGGGACTCTGCCTCTTTCTGGGACTCTGCCTCTTTCTGGGACTCTGCCTCTTTCTGGGACTCTGCCTCTTTCTGGGACTCTGCCTCTTTCTGGGACTCTGCCTCTTTCTGGGACTCTGCCTCTTTCTGGGACTCTGCCTCTTTCTGGGACTCTGCCTCTTTCTGGGACTCTGCCTCTTTCTGGGACTCTGCCTCTTTCTGGGACTCTGCCTCTTTCTGGGACTCTGCCTCTTCTGGACTCTGCCTCTTTCTGGGACTCTGCCTCTTTCTGGGACTCTGCCTCTTTCTGGGACTCTGCCTCTTTCTGGGACTCTGCCTCTTTCTGGGACTCTGCCTCTTTCTGGGACTCTGCCTCTTTCTGGGACTCTGCCTCTTTCTGGGACTCTGCCTCTTTCTGGGACTCTGCCTCTTTCTGGGACTCTGCCTCTTTCTGGGACTCTGCCTCTTTCTGGGACTCTGCCTCTTTCTGGGACTCTGCCTCTTTCTGGGACTCTGCCTCTTTCTGGGACTCTGCCTCTTTCTGGGACTCTGCCTCTTTCTGGGACTCTGCCTCTTTCTGGGACTCTGCCTCTTTCTGGGACTCTGCCTCTTTCTGGGACTCTGCCTCTTTCTGGGACTCTGCCTCTTTCTGGGACTCTGCCTCTTTCTGGGACTCTGCCTCTTTCTGGGACTCTGCCTCTTTCTGGGACTCTGCCTCTTTCTGGGACTCTGCCTCTTTCTGGGACTCTGCCTCTTTCTGGGACTCTGCCTCTTTCTGGGACTCTGCCTCTTTCTGGGACTCTGCCTCTTTCTGGGACTCTGCCTCTTTCTGGGACTCTGCCTCTTTCTGGGACTCTGCCTCTTTCTGGGACTCTGCCTCTTTCTGGGACTCTGCCTCTTTCTGGGACTCTGCCTCTTTCTGGGACTCTGCCTCTTTCTGGGACTCTGCCTCTTTCTGGGACTCTGCCTCTTTCTGGGACTCTGCCTCTTTCTGGGACTCTGCCTCTTTCTGGGACTCTGCCTCTTTCTGGGACTCTGCCTCTTTCTGGGACTCTGCCTCTTTCTGGGACTCTGCCTCTTTCTGGGACTCTGCCTCTTTCTGGGACTCTGCCTCTTTCTGGGACTCTGCCTCTTTCTGGGACTCTGCCTCTTTCTGGGACTCTGCCTCTTTCTGGGACTCTGCCTCTTTCTGGGACTCTGCCTCTTTCTGGGACTCTGCCTCTTTCTGGGACTCTGCCTCTTTCTGGGACTCTGCCTCTTTCTGGGACTCTGCCTCTTTCTGGGACTCTGCCTCTTTCTGGGACTCTGCCTCTTTCTGGGACTCTGCCTCTTTCTGGGACTCTGCCTCTTTCTGGGACTCTGCCTCTTTCTGGGACTCTGCCTCTTTCTGGGACTCTGCCTCTTTCTGGGACTCTGCCTCTTTCTGGGACTCTGCCTCTTTCTGGGACTCTGCCTCTTTCTGGGACTCTGCCTCTTTCTGGGACTCTGCCTCTTTCTGGGACTCTGCCTCTTTCTGGGACTCTGCCTCTTTCTGGGACTCTGCCTCTTTCTGGGACTCTGCCTCTTTCTGGGACTCTGCCTCTTTCTGGGACTCTGCCTCTTTCTGGGACTCTGCCTCTTTCTGGGACTCTGCCTCTTTCTGGGACTCTGCCTCTTTCTGGGACTCTGCCTCTTTCTGGGACTCTGCCTCTTTCTGGGACTCTGCCTCTTTCTGGGACTCTGCCTCTTTCTGGGACTCTGCCTCTTTCTGGGACTCTGCCTCTTTCTGGGACTCTGCCTCTTTCTGGGACTCTGCCTCTTTCTGGGACTCTGCCTCTTTCTGGGACTCTGCCTCTTTCTGGGACTCTGCCTCTTTCTGGGACTCTGCCTCTTTCTGGGACTCTGCCTCTTTCTGGGACTCTGCCTCTTTCTGGGACTCTGCCTCTTTCTGGGACTCTGCCTCTTTCTGGGACTCTGCCTCTTTCTGGGACTCTGCCTCTTTCTGGGACTCTGCCTCTTTCTGGGACTCTGCCTCTTTCTGGGACTCTGCCTCTTTCTGGGACTCTGCCTCTTTCTGGGACTCTGCCTCTTTCTGGGACTCTGCCTCTTTCTGGGACTCTGCCTCTTTCTGGGACTCTGCCTCTTTCTGGGACTCTGCCTCTTTCTGGGACTCTGCCTCTTTCTGGGACTCTGCCTCTTTCTGGGACTCTGCCTCTTTCTGGGACTCTGCCTCTTTCTGGGACTCTGCCTCTTTCTGGGACTCTGCCTCTTTCTGGGACTCTGCCTCTTTCTGGACTCTGCCTCTTTCTGGGACTCTGCCTCTTTCTGGGACTCTGCCTCTTTCTGGGACTCTGCCTCTTTCTGGGACTCTGCCTCTTTCTGGGACTCTGCCTCTTTCTGGGACTCTGCCTCTTTCTGGGACTCTGCCTCTTTCTGGGACTCTGCCTCTTTCTGGGACTCTGCCTCTTTCTGGGACTCTGCCTCTTTCTGGGACTCTGCCTCTTTCTGGGACTCTGCCTCTTTCTGGGACTCTGCCTCTTTCTGGGACTCTGCCTCTTTCTGGGACTCTGCCTCTTTCTGGGACTCTGCCTCTTTCTGGGACTCTGCCTCTTTCTGGGACTCTGCCTCTTTCTGGGACTCTGCCTCTTTCTGGGACTCTGCCTCTTTCTGGACTCTGCCTCTTTCTGGGACTCTGCCTCTTTCTGGGACTCTGCCTCTTTCTGGGACTCTGCCTCTTTCTGGGACTCTGCCTCTTTCTGGGACTCTGCCTCTTTCTGGGACTCTGCCTCTTTCTGGGACTCTGCCTCTTTCTGGGACTCTGCCTCTTTCTGGGACTCTGCCTCTTTCTGGGACTCTGCCTCTTTCTGGGACTCTGCCTCTTTCTGGGACTCTGCCTCTTTCTGGGACTCTGCCTCTTTCTGGGACTCTGCCTCTTTCTGGGACTCTGCCTCTTTCTGGGACTCTGCCTCTTCTGGGACTCTGCCTCTTTCTGGGACTCTGCCTCTTTCTGGGACTCTGCCTCTTTCTGGGACTCTGCCTCTTTCTGGGACTCTGCCTCTTTCTGGGACTCTGCCTCTTTCTGGGACTCTGCCTCTTTCTGGGACTCTGCCTCTTTCTGGGACTCTGCCTCTTTCTGGGACTCTGCCTCTTTCTGGGACTCTGCCTCTTTCTGGGACTCTGCCTCTTTCTGGGACTCTGCCTCTTTCTGGGACTCTGCCTCTTTCTGGGACTCTGCCTCTTTCTGGGACTCTGCCTCTTTCTGGGACTCTGCCTCTTTCTGGGACTCTGCCTCTTTCTGGGACTCTGCCTCTTTCTGGGACTCTGCCTCTTTCTGGGACTCTGCCTCTTTCTGGGACTCTGCCTCTTTCTGGGACTCTGCCTCTTTCTGGGACTCTGCCTCTTTCTGGGACTCTGCCTCTTTCTGGGACTCTGCCTCTTTCTGGGACTCTGCCTCTTCTGGGACTCTGCCTCTTTCTGGGACTCTGCCTCTTTCTGGGACTCTGCCTCTTTCTGGGACTCTGCCTCTTTCTGGGACTCTGCCTCTTCTGGGACTCTGCCTCTTTCTGGGACTCTGCCTCTTCTGGGACTCTGCCTCTTTCTGGGACTCTGCCTCTTTCTGGGACTCTGCCTCTTTCTGGGACTCTGCCTCTTTCTGGGACTCTGCCTCTTTCTGGGACTCTGCCTCTTTCTGGGACTCTGCCTCTTTCTGGACTCTGCCTCTTTCTGGGACTCTGCCTCTTTCTGGGACTCTGCCTCTTTCTGGGACTCTGCCTCTTTCTGGGACTCTGCCTCTTTCTGGGACTCTGCCTCTTTCTGGGACTCTGCCTCTTTCTGGGACTCTGCCTCTTTCTGGGACTCTGCCTCTTTCTGGGACTCTGCCTCTTTCTGGGACTCTGCCTCTTTCTGGGACTCTGCCTCTTTCTGGGACTCTGCCTCTTTCTGGGACTCTGCCTCTTTCTGGGACTCTGCCTCTTTCTGGGACTCTGCCTCTTTCTGGGACTCTGCCTCTTTCTGGGACTCTGCCTCTTTCTGGGACTCTGCCTCTTTCTGGGACTCTGCCTCTTTCTGGGACTCTGCCTCTTTCTGGGACTCTGCCTCTTTCTGGGACTCTGCCTCTTTCTGGGACTCTGCCTCTTTCTGGGACTCTGCCTCTTTCTGGGACTCTGCCTCTTTCTGGACTCTGCCTCTTTCTGGGACTCTGCCTCTTTCTGGGACTCTGCCTCTTTCTGGGACTCTGCCTCTTTCTGGGACTCTGCCTCTTTCTGGGACTCTGCCTCTTTCTGGGACTCTGCCTCTTTCTGGGACTCTGCCTCTTTCTGGGACTCTGCCTCTTTCTGGACTCTGCCTCTTTCTGGGACTCTGCCTCTTTCTGGGACTCTGCCTCTTTCTGGGACTCTGCCTCTTTCTGGGACTCTGCCTCTTTCTGGGACTCTGCCTCTTTCTGGGACTCTGCCTCTTTCTGGGACTCTGCCTCTTTCTGGGACTCTGCCTCTTTCTGGGACTCTGCCTCTTTCTGGGACTCTGCCTCTTTCTGGACTCTGCCTCTTTCTGGGACTCTGCCTCTTTCTGGGACTCTGCCTCTTTCTGGGACTCTGCCTCTTTCTGGGACTCTGCTCTTTCTGGGACTCTGCCTCTTTCTGGGACTCTGCCTCTTTCTGGGACTCTGCCTCTTTCTGGGACTCTGCCTCTTTCTGGGACTCTGCCTCTTTCTGGGACTCTGCCTCTTTCTGGGACTCTGCCTCTTTCTGGGACTCTGCCTCTTTCTGGGACTCTGCCTCTTTCTGGGACTCTGCCTCTTTCTGGGACTCTGCCTCTTTCTGGGACTCTGCCTCTTTCTGGGACTCTGCCTCTCTCTGGGACTCTGCCTCTCTCTGGGACTCTGCCTCTTTGAGGACTCTGCCTCTTTCTGGGACTCTGCCTCTCTTTGGACTCTGCCTCTTTCTGGGACTCTGCCTCTTTCTGGGAATCTGCCTCTTTCTGGGACTCTGCCTCTTTCTGGGACTCTGCCTCTTCTGGGACTCTGCCTCTTTCTGGACTCTGCCTCTTTCTGGGACTCTGCCTCTTTCTGGGACTCTGCCTCTTTCTGGGACTCTGCCTCTTTCTGGGACTCTGCCTCTTTCTGGGACTCTGCCTCTTTCTGGGACTCTGCCTCTTTCTGGGACTCTGCCTCTTTCTGGGACTCTGCCTCTTTCTGGGACTCTGCCTCTTTCTGGGACTCTGCCTCTTTCTGGGACTCTGCCTCTTTCTGGGACTCTGCCTCTTTCTGGGACTCTGCCTCTTTCTGGGACTCTGCCTCTTTCTGGGAATCTGCCTCTTTCTGGGACCTGCCTCTTTCTGGGACTCTGCCTCTTTCTGGGACTCTGCCTCTTTCTGGGACTCTGCCTCTTTCTGGGACTCTGCCTCTTTCTGGGACTCTGCCTCTTTCTGGGACTCTGCCTCTTTCTGGGACTCTGCCTCTTTCTGGGACTCTGCCTCTTTCTGGGACTCTGCCTCTTTCTGGGACTCTGCCTCTTTCTGGGACTCTGCCTCTTTCTGGGACTCTGCCTCTTTCTGGGACTCTGCCTCTTTCTGGGACTCTGCCTCTTTCTGGGACTCTGCCTCTTTCTGGGACTCTGCCTCTTTCTGGGACTCTGCCTCTTTCTGGGACTCTGCCTCTTTCTGGGACTCTGCCTCTTTCTGGGACTCTGCCTCTTTCTGGGACTCTGCCTCTTTCTGGGACTCTGCCTCTTTCTGGGACTCTGCCTCTTTCTGGGACTCTGCCTCTTTCTGGGACTCTGCCTCTTTCTGGGACTCTGCCTCTTTCTGGGACTCTGCCTCTTTCTGGGACTCTGCCTCTTTCTGGGACTCTGCCTCTTTCTGGGACTCTGCCTCTTTCTGGGACTCTGCCTCTTTCTGGGACTCTGCCTCTTTCTGGGACTCTGCCTCTTTCTGGGACTCTGCCTCTTTCTGGGACTCTGCCTCTTTCTGGGACTCTGCCTCTTTCTGGGACTCTGCCTCTTTCTGGGACTCTGCCTCTTTCTGGGACTCTGCCTCTTTCTGGGACTCTGCCTCTTTCTGGGACTCTGCCTCTTTCTGGGACTCTGCCTCTTTCTGGGACTCTGCCTCTTTCTGGGACTCTGCCTCTTTCTGGGACTCTGCCTCTTTCTGGACTCTGCCTCTTTCTGGGACTCTGCCTCTTTCTGGGACTCTGCCTCTTTCTGGGACTCTGCCTCTTTCTGGGACTCTGCCTCTTTCTGGGACTCTGCCTCTTTCTGGGACTCTGCCTCTTTCTGGGACTCTGCCTCTTTCTGGGACTCTGCCTCTTTCTGGGACTCTGCCTCTTTCTGGGACTCTGCCTCTTTCTGGGACTCTGCCTCTTTCTGGGACTCTGCCTCTTTCTGGGACTCTGCCTCTTTCTGGGACTCTGCCTCTTTCTGGGACTCTGCCTCTTTCTGGGACTCTGCCTCTTTCTGGGACTCTGCCTCTTTCTGGGACTCTGCCTCTTTCTGGGACTCTGCCTCTTTCTGGGACTCTGCCTCTTTCTGGGACTCTGCCTCTTTCTGGGACTCTGCCTCTTTCTGGGACTCTGCCTCTTTCTGGGACTCTGCCTCTTTCTGGGACTCTGCCTCTTTCTGGGACTCTGCCTCTTTCTGGGACTCTGCCTCTTTCTGGGACTCTGCCTCTTTCTGGGACTCTGCCTCTTTCTGGGACTCTGCCTCTTTCTGGGACTCTGCCTCTTTCTGGGACTCTGCCTCTTTCTGGGACTCTGCCTCTTTCTGGGACTCTGCCTCTTTCTGGGACTCTGCCTCTTTCTGGGACTCTGCCTCTTTCTGGGACTCTGCCTCTTTCTGGGACTCTGCCTCTTTCTGGGACTCTGCCTCTTTCTGGGACTCTGCCTCTTTCTGGGACTCTGCCTCTTTCTGGGACTCTGCCTCTTTCTGGGACTCTGCCTCTTTCTGGGACTCTGCCTCTTTCTGGGACTCTGCCTCTTTCTGGGACTCTGCCTCTTTCTGGGACTCTGCCTCTTTCTGGTCTGCCTCTT
>JASTWF010000032.1:5973013-6005024 GCA_030390025.1 Squalus acanthias
AGAGTCAGAAAAAGGGCAGAGTCAAAAAAGAGAGTCCCAGAAAGAGGCAGAGTCCCAGAAAGAGGCAGAGTCCAGAAAGAGGCAGAGTCCCAGAAAGAGGCAGAGTCCCAGAAGAGGCAGAGTCCCAGAAAAGGCAGAGTCCCAGAAAGAGGCAGAGTCCAAGAAGAGGCAGCAGTCCCAGAAGAGGCAGAGTCCCAGAAGAGGCAGAGTCCCAGAGAAAGGCAGAGTCCCAGAAAGAGGCAGAGTCCCAGAAAGAGGCAGAGTCCCAGAGAGACAGAGTCCCAGATAAGAGGCAGAGTCCCAGAAAGAGGGCAGAGTCCCAGAAAGAGGCAGAGTCCTAGATAGAGAGGCAGAGTCCCAGACAGAGCACGAGTCCCAGAAAGAGGCAGAGTCCCGAAAGAGGCAGAGTCCCAGAAAGAGGCAGAGTCCCAGAAAGAGGCAGAGTCCCAGAAGCGGCAGAGTCCCAGAAAGAGGCAGAGTCCCAGAAAGAGGCAGAGTCCCAGAAAGAGGCAGAGTCCCAGAAAGAGGCAGAGTCCCAGAAAGAGGCAGAGTCCCAGAAAGAGGCAGAGTCCCAGAAAGAGGCAGAGTCCCAGAAAGAGGCAGAGTCCCAGAAAGAGGCAGAGTCCCAGAAAGAGGCAGAGTCCCAGAAAGAGGCAGAGTCCCAGAAAGAGGCAGAGTCCCAGAAAGAGGCAGAGTCCCAGAAAGAGGCAGAGTCCCAGAAAGAGGCAGAGTCCCAGAAAGAGGCAGAGTCCCAGAAAGAGGCAGAGTCCCAGAAAGAGGCAGAGTCCCAGAAAGAGGCAGAGTCCCAGAAAGAGGCAGAGTCCCAGAAAGAGGCAGAGTCCCAGAAAGAGGCAGAGTCCCAGAAAGAGGCAGAGTCCCAGAAAGAGGCAGAGTCCCAGAAAGAGGCAGAGTCCCAGAAAGAGGCAGAGTCCCAGAAAGAGGCAGAGTCCCAGAAAGAGGCAGAGTCCCAGAAAGAGGCAGAGTCCCAGAAAGAGGCAGAGTCCCAGAAAGAGGCAGAGTCCCAGAAAGAGGCAGAGTCCCAGAAAGAGGCAGAGTCCCAGAAAGAGGCAGAGTCCCAGAAGAGGCAGAGTCCCAGAAAGAGGCAGAGTCCCAGAAAGAGGCAGAGTCCCAGAAAGAGGCAGAGTCCCAGAAAGAGGCAGAGTCCCAGAAAGAGGCAGAGTCCCAGAAGAGGCAGAGTCCCAGAAAGAGGCAGAGTCCCAGAAAGAGGCAGAGTCCCAGAAAGAGGCAGAGTCCCAGAAAGAGGCAGAGTCCCAGAAAGAGGCAGAGTCCCAGAAAGAGGCAGAGTCCCAGAAAGAGGCAGAGTCCCAGAAAGAGGCAGAGTCCCAGAAAGAGGCAGAGTCCCAGAAAGAGGCAGAGTCCCAGAAAGAGGCAGAGTCCCAGAAAGAGGCAGAGTCCCAGAAAGAGGCAGAGTCCCAGAAAGAGGCAGAGTCCCAGAAAGAGGCAGAGTCCCAGAAAGAGGCAGAGTCCCAGAAAGAGGCAGAGTCCCAGAAAGAGGCAGAGTCCCAGAAAGAGGCAGAGTCCCAGAAAGAGGCAGAGTCCCAGAAAGAGGCAGAGTCCCAGAAAGAGGCAGAGTCCCAGAAAGAGGCAGAGTCCCAGAAAGAGGCAGAGTCCCAGAAAGAGGCAGAGTCCCAGAAAGAGGCAGAGTCCCAGAAAGAGGCAGAGTCCCAGAAAGAGGCAGAGTCCCAGAAAGAGGCAGAGTCCCAGAAAGAGGCAGAGTCCCAGAAAGAGGCAGAGTCCCAGAAAGAGGCAGAGTCCCAGAAAGAGGCAGAGTCCCAGAAGAGGCAGAGTCCCAGAAAGAGGCAGAGTCCCAGAAAGAGGCAGAGTCCCAGAAAGAGGCAGAGTCCCAGAAAGAGGCAGAGTCCCAGAAAGAGGCAGAGTCCCAGAAAGAGGCAGAGTCCCAGAAAGAGGCAGAGTCCCAGAAAGAGGCAGAGTCCCAGAAAGAGGCAGAGTCCCAGAAAGAGGCAGAGTCCCAGAAGAGGCAGAGTCCCAGAAAGAGGCAGAGTCCCAGAAAGAGGCAGAGTCCCAGAAAGAGGCAGAGTCCCAGAAAGAGGCAGAGTCCCAGAAAGAGGCAGAGTCCCAGAAAGAGGCAGAGTCCCAGAAAGAGGCAGAGTCCCAGAAAGAGGCAGAGTCCCAGAAGAGGCAGAGTCCCAGAAAGAGGCAGAGTCCCAGAAGAGGCAGAGTCCCAGAAAGAGGCAGAGTCCCAGAAAGAGGCAGAGTCCCAGAAAGAGGCAGAGTCCCAGAAAGAGGCAGAGTCCCAGAGAGGCAGAGTCCCAGAAAGAGGCAGAGTCCCAGAAAGAGGCAGAGTCCCAGAAAGAGGCAGAGTCCCAGAAAGAGGCAGAGTCCCAGAAAGAGGCAGAGTCCCAGAAAGAGGCAGAGTCCCAGAAAGAGGCAGAGTCCCAGAAAGAGGCAGAGTCCCAGAAAGAGGCAGAGTCCCAGAAAGAGGCAGAGTCCCAGAAAGAGGCAGAGTCCCAGAAAGAGGCAGAGTCCCAGAAAGAGGCAGAGTCCCAGAGAGGCAGAGTCCCAGATAGAGGCAGAGTCCCAGAGAGGCAGAGTCCCAGAAGAGGCAGAGTCCCAGAGAGAGGCAGAGTCCCAGAAGAGGCAGAGTCCCAGAAAGAGGCAGAGTCCCAGAAAGAGGCAGAGTCCCAGAAAGAGGCAGAGTCCCAGAAAGAGGCAGAGTCCCAGAAAGAGGCAGAGTCCCAGAAAGAGGCAGAGTCCCAGAAAGAGGCAGAGTCCCAGAAAGAGGCAGAGTCCCAGAAAGAGGCAGAGTCCCAGAAAGAGGCAGAGTCCCAGAAAGAGGCAGAGTCCCAGAAAGAGGCAGAGTCCCAGAAAGAGGCAGAGTCCCAGAAAGAGGCAGAGTCCCAGAAAGAGGCAGAGTCCCAGAAAGAGGCAGAGTCCCAGAAAGAGGCAGAGTCCCAGAAAGAGGCAGAGTCCCAGAAAGAGGCAGAGTCCCAGAAAGAGGCAGAGTCCCAGAAGAGGCAGAGTCCCAGAGAGAGGCAGAGTCCCAGAAGAGGCAGAGTCCCAGAAAGAGGCAGAGTCCCAGAAAGAGGCAGAGTCCCAGAAAGAGGCAGAGTCCCAGAAAGAGGCAGAGTCCCAGAAAGAGGCAGAGTCCCAGAAAGAGGCAGAGTCCCAGAAAGAGGCAGAGTCCCAGAAAGAGGCAGAGTCCCAGAAGAGGCAGAGTCCCAGAAAGAGGCAGAGTCCCAGAAAGAGGCAGAGTCCCAGAAAGAGGCAGAGTCCCAGAAAGAGGCAGAGTCCCAGAAGAGGCAGAGTCCCAGAAAGAGGCAGAGTCCCAGAAAGAGGCAGAGTCCCAGAAAGAGGCAGAGTCCCAGAAAGAGGCAGAGTCCCAGAAAGAGGCAGAGTCCCAGAAAGAGGCAGAGTCCCAGAAAGAGGCAGAGTCCCAGAAAGAGGCAGAGTCCCAGAAAGAGGCAGAGTCCCAGAAAGAGGCAGAGTCCCAGAAGAGGCAGAGTCCCAGAAGAGGCAGAGTCCCAGAAGAGGCAGAGTCCCAGAAAGAGGCAGAGTCCCAGAAAGAGGCAGAGTCCCAGAAAGAGGCAGAGTCCCAGAAAGAGGCAGAGTCCCAGAAAGAGGCAGAGTCCCAGAAAGAGGCAGAGTCCCAGAAAGAGGCAGAGTCCCAGAAAGAGGCAGAGTCCCAGAAAGAGGCAGAGTCCCAGAAAGAGGCAGAGTCCCAGAAAGAGGCAGAGTCCCAGAAGAGGCAGAGTCCCAGAAAGAGGCAGAGTCCCAGAAAGAGGCAGAGTCCCAGAAAGAGGCAGAGTCCCAGAAAGAGGCAGAGTCCCAGAAAGAGGCAGAGTCCCAGAAAGAGGCAGAGTCCCAGAAAGAGGCAGAGTCCCAGAAAGAGGCAGAGTCCCAGAAAGAGGCAGAGTCCCAGAAAGAGGCAGAGTCCCAGAAAGAGGCAGAGTCCCAGAAAGAGGCAGAGTCCCAGAAAGAGGCAGAGTCCCAGAAAGAGGCAGAGTCCCAGAAAGAGGCAGAGTCCCAGAAAGAGGCAGAGTCCCAGAAAGAGGCAGAGTCCCAGAAAGAGGCAGAGTCCCAGAAAGAGGCAGAGTCCCAGAAAGAGGCAGAGTCCCAGAAAGAGGCAGAGTCCCAGAAAGAGGCAGAGTCCCAGAAAGAGGCAGAGTCCCAGAAAGAGGCAGAGTCCCAGAAAGAGCAGAGTCCCAGAAAGAGGCAGAGTCCCAGAAAGAGGCAGAGTCCCAGAAAGAGGCAGAGTCCCAGAAAGAGGCAGAGTCCCAGAAAGAGGCAGAGTCCCAGAAAGAGGCAGAGTCCCAGAAAGAGGCAGAGTCCCAGAAAGAGGCAGAGTCCCAGAAAGAGGCAGAGTCCCAGAAAGAGGCAGAGTCCCAGAAAGAGGCAGAGTCCCAGAAAGAGGCAGAGTCCCAGAAAGAGGCAGAGTCCCAGAAAGAGGCAGAGTCCCAGAAAGAGGCAGAGTCCCAGAAAGAGGCAGAGTCCCAGAAAGAGGCAGAGTCCCAGAAAGAGGCAGAGTCCCAGAAAGAGGCAGAGTCCCAGAAAGAGGCAGAGTCCCAGAAAGAGGCAGAGTCCCAGAAAGAGGCAGAGTCCCAGAAAGAGGCAGAGTCCCAGAAAGAGGCAGAGTCCCAGAAAGAGGCAGAGTCCCAGAAAGAGGCAGAGTCCCAGAAAGAGGCAGAGTCCCAGAAAGAGGCAGAGTCCCAGAAAGAGGCAGAGTCCCAGAAAGAGGCAGAGTCCCAGAAAGAGGCAGAGTCCCAGAAAGAGGCAGAGTCCCAGAAAGAGGCAGAGTCCCAGAAAGAGGCAGAGTCCCAGAAAGAGGCAGAGTCCCAGAAAGAGGCAGAGTCCCAGAAAGAGGCAGAGTCCCAGAAAGAGGCAGAGTCCCAGAAAGAGGCAGAGTCCCAGAAAGAGGCAGAGTCCCAGAAAGAGGCAGAGTCCCAGAAAGAGGCAGAGTCCCAGAAAGAGGCAGAGTCCCAGAAAGAGGCAGAGTCCCAGAAAGAGGCAGAGTCCCAGAAAGAGGCAGAGTCCCAGAAAGAGGCAGAGTCCCAGAAAGAGGCAGAGTCCCAGAAAGAGGCAGAGTCCCAGAAAGAGGCAGAGTCCCAGAAAGAGGCAGAGTCCCAGAAAGAGGCAGAGTCCCAGAAAGAGGCAGAGTCCCAGAAAGAGGCAGAGTCCCAGAAAGAGGCAGAGTCCCAGAAAGAGGCAGAGTCCCAGAAAGAGGCAGAGTCCCAGAAAGAGGCAGAGTCCCAGAAAGAGGCAGAGTCCCAGAAAGAGGCAGAGTCCCAGAAAGAGGCAGAGTCCCAGAAAGAGGCAGAGTCCCAGAAAGAGGCAGAGTCCCAGAAAGAGGCAGAGTCCCAGAAAGAGGCAGAGTCCCAGAAAGAGGCAGAGTCCCAGAAAGAGGCAGAGTCCCAGAAAGAGGCAGAGTCCCAGAAAGAGGCAGAGTCCCAGAAAGAGGCAGAGTCCCAGAAAGAGGCAGAGTCCCAGAAAGAGGCAGAGTCCCAGAAAGAGGCAGAGTCCCAGAAAGAGGCAGAGTCCCAGAAAGAGGCAGAGTCCCAGAAAGAGGCAGAGTCCCAGAAAGAGGCAGAGTCCCAGAAAGAGGCAGAGTCCCAGAAAGAGGCAGAGTCCCAGAAAGAGGCAGAGTCCCAGAAAGAGGCAGAGTCCCAGAAAGAGGCAGAGTCCCAGAAAGAGGCAGAGTCCCAGAAAGAGGCAGAGTCCCAGAAAGAGGCAGAGTCCCAGAAAGAGGCAGAGTCCCAGAGAGACAGAGTCCCAGAAAGAGGCAGAGTCCCAGAAAGAGGCAGAGTCCCAGAAAGAGGCAGAGTCCCAGAAAGAGGCAGAGTCCCAGAAAGAGGCAGAGTCCCAGAAAGAGGCAGAGTCCCAGAAAGAGGCAGAGTCCAGAAAGAGGCAGAGTCCCAGAAAGAGGCAGAGTCCCAGAAAGAGGCAGAGTCCCAGAAAGAGGCAGAGTCCCAGAAAGAGGCAGAGTCCCAGAAAGAGGCAGAGTCCCAGAAAGAGGCAGAGTCCCAGAAAGAGGCAGAGTCCCAGAAAGAGGCAGAGTCCCAGAAAGAGGCAGAGTCCCAGAAAGAGGCAGAGTCCCAGAAAGAGGCAGAGTCCCAGAAAGAGGCAGAGTCCCAGAAAGAGGCAGAGTCCCAGAAAGAGGCAGAGTCCCAGAAAGAGGCAGAGTCCCAGAAAGAGGCAGAGTCCCAGAAAGAGGCAGAGTCCCAGAAAGAGGCAGAGTCCCAGAAAGAGGCAGAGTCCCAGAAAGAGGCAGAGTCCCAGAAAGAGGCAGAGTCCCAGAAAGAGGCAGAGTCCCAGAAAGAGGCAGAGTCCCAGAAAGAGGCAGAGTCCCAGAAAGAGGCAGAGTCCCAGAAAGAGGCAGAGTCCCAGAAAGAGGCAGAGTCCCAGAAGAGGCAGAGTCCCAGAGAGGCAGAGTCCCAGATAGAGGCAGAGTCCCAGAAAGAGGCAGAGTCCCAGAAAGAGGCAGAGTCCCAGAAAGAGGCAGAGTCCCAGAAAGAGGCAGAGTCCCAGAAAGAGGCAGAGTCCCAGAAAGAGGCAGAGTCCCAGAAAGAGGCAGAGTCCCAGAAAGAGGCAGAGTCCCAGAAAGAGGCAGAGTCCCAGAAAGAGGCAGAGTCCCAGAAAGAGGCAGAGTCCCAGAAAGAGGCAGAGTCCCAGAAAGAGGCAGAGTCCCAGAAAGAGGCAGAGTCCCAGAAAGAGGCAGAGTCCCAGAAAGAGGCAGAGTCCCAGAAAGAGGCAGAGTCCAGAAAGAGGCAGAGTCCCAGAAGAGGCAGAGTCCCAGAAAGAGGCAGAGTCCCAGAAAGAGGCAGAGTCCCAGAAAGAGGCAGAGTCCCAGAAAGAGGCAGAGTCCCAGAAGAGGCAGAGTCCCAGAAAGAGGCAGAGTCCCAGAAAGAGGCAGAGTCCCAGAAAGAGGCAGAGTCCCAGAAAGAGGCAGAGTCCCAGAAAGAGGCAGAGTCCCAGAAAGAGGCAGAGTCCCAGAAAGAGGCAGAGTCCCAGAAAGAGGCAGAGTCCCAGAAAGAGGCAGAGTCCCAGAAAGAGGCAGAGTCCCAGAAAGAGGCAGAGTCCCAGAAAGAGGCAGAGTCCCAGAAAGAGGCAGAGTCCCAGAAAGAGGCAGAGTCCCAGAAAGAGGCAGAGTCCCAGAAAGAGGCAGAGTCCCAGAAAGAGGCAGAGTCCCAGAAAGAGGCAGAGTCCCAGAAAGAGGCAGAGTCCCAGAAGAGCAGAGTCCCAGAAAGAGGCAGAGTCCCAGAAAGAGGCAGAGTCCCAGAAAGAGGCAGAGTCCCAGAAAGAGGCAGAGTCCCAGAAAGAGGCAGAGTCCCAGAAAGAGGCAGAGTCCCAGAAAGAGGCAGAGTCCCAGAAAGAGGCAGAGTCCCAGAAAGAGGCAGAGTCCCAGAAAGAGGCAGAGTCCCAGAAAGAGGCAGAGTCCCAGAAAGAGGCAGAGTCCCAGAAAGAGGCAGAGTCCCAGAAAGAGGCAGAGTCCCAGAAAGAGGCAGAGTCCCAGAAAGAGGCAGAGTCCCAGAAAGAGGCAGAGTCCCAGAAAGAGGCAGAGTCCCAGAAAGAGGCAGAGTCCCAGAAAGAGGCAGAGTCCCAGAAAGAGGCAGAGTCCCAGAAAGAGGCAGAGTCCCAGAAAGAGGCAGAGTCCCAGAAGAGGCAGAGTCCCAGAAAGAGGCAGAGTCCCAGAAAGAGGCAGAGTCCCAGAAAGAGGCAGAGTCCCAGAAAGAGGCAGAGTCCCAGAAAGAGGCAGAGTCCCAGAAAGAGGCAGAGTCCCAGAAAGAGGCAGAGTCCCAGAAAGAGGCAGAGTCCCAGAAAGAGGCAGAGTCCCAGAAAGAGGCAGAGTCCCAGAAGAGGCAGAGTCCCAGAAAGAGGCAGAGTCCCAGAAAGAGGCAGAGTCCCAGAAAGAGGCAGAGTCCCAGAAAGAGGCAGAGTCCCAGAAAGAGGCAGAGTCCCAGAAAGAGGCAGAGTCCCAGAAAGAGGCAGAGTCCCAGAAAGAGGCAGAGTCCCAGAAAGAGGCAGAGTCCCAGAAAGAGGCAGAGTCCCAGAAAGAGGCAGAGTCCCAGAAAGAGGCAGAGTCCCAGAAAGAGGCAGAGTCCCAGAAAGAGGCAGAGTCCCAGAAAGAGGCAGAGTCCCAGAAAGAGGCAGAGTCCCAGAAAGAGGCAGAGTCCCAGAAAGAGGCAGAGTCCCAGAAAGAGGCAGAGTCCCAGAAAGAGGCAGAGTCCCAGAAAGAGGCAGAGTCCCAGAAAGAGGCAGAGTCCCAGAAAGAGGCAGAGTCCCAGAAAGAGGCAGAGTCCCAGAAAGAGGCAGAGTCCCAGAAAGAGGCAGAGTCCCAGAAAGAGGCAGAGTCCCAGAAAGAGGCAGAGTCCCAGAAAGAGGCAGAGTCCCAGAAAGAGGCAGAGTCCCAGAAAGAGGCAGAGTCCCAGAAAGAGGCAGAGTCCCAGAAAGAGGCAGAGTCCCAGAAAGAGGCAGAGTCCAGAAAGAGGCAGAGTCCCAGAAAGAGGCAGAGTCCCAGAAAGAGGCAGAGTCCCAGAAAGAGGCAGAGTCCCAGAAAGAGGCAGAGTCCCAGAAAGAGGCAGTGTCCTAGAAAGAGGCAGAGTCCCAGAGAGACACAGTCCCAGATAGCAGCAGAGTCCCAAGAGAGGCAGAGTCCCAGAGAAAGGCAGAGTCCCAGAGAGAGGCAGAGTCCCAGAGAGACAGAGTCCCAGAAAGAGGCAGAGTCCAGAAAGAGGCAGAGTCCCAGAAAGAGGCAGAGTCCCAGAAAGAGGCAGATGTCCCAGAAAGAGGCAGAGTCCCAGAAAGAGGCAGAGTCCCAGAAAGAGGCAGAGTCACAGAAAGAGGCAGAGTCCCAGAAAGAGGCAGAGTCCCAGAAAGAGGCAGAGTCCCAGAAAGAGGCAGTTTCCCAGAAAGAGGCAGAGTCCCAGAAAGAGGCAGAGTCCTAGAAAGAGGCAGAGTCCCAGAGAGACACAGTCCCAGATAGCGGCAGAGTCCCAAGAGAGGCAGAGTCCCAGAGAAAGGCAGAGTCCCAGAGAGAGGCAGAGTCCCAGAGAGACAGAGTCCCAGAAAGAGGCAGATACCCAGAAAGAGGCAGAGTCCCAGAAAGAGGCAGAGTCCCAGAAAGAGGCAGAGTCCCAGAAAGAGGCAGATGTCCCAGAAAGAGGCAGAGTCCCAGAAAGAGGCAGAGTGCCAGAAAGAGGCAGAGTCCCAGAAAGAGGCAGATTCCCAGAAAGAGGCAGAGTCCCAGAAAGAGGCAGAGTCCCAGAAAGAGGCAGAGTCCCAGAAAGAGGAAGAGTCCCAGAAAGAGGCAGAGTCCCAGAAAGAGGCAGAGTCCCAGAAAGAGGCAGAGTCCCAGAAAGAGGCAGAGTCACAGAAAGAGGCAGAGTCCCAGAAAGAGGCAGAGTCCCAGAAAGAGGCAGATTCCCAGAGAGACACAGTCCCAGATAGCGGCAGAGTCCCAAGAGAGGCAGAGTCCCAGAGAAAGGCAGAGTCCCAGAGAGACAGAGTCCCAGAAAGAGGCAAATACCCAGAAAGAGGCAGAGTCCCAGAAAGAGGCAGAGTCCCAGAAAGAGGCAGAGTCCCAGAAAGAGGCAGATGTCCCAGAAAGAGGCAGAGTCCCAGAAAGAGGCAGAGTCCCAGAAAGAGGCAGAGTCCCAGAAAGAGGCAGAGTCCCAGAAAGAGGCAGAGTCCCAGAAAGAGGCAGAGTCCCAGAAAGAGGCAGAGTCCCAGAAAGAATGTCCCAGAAAGAGGCAGAGTCCCAGAAAGAGGCAGAGTCCCAGAAAGAGGCAGAGTCCCAGAAAGAGAAAGAGTCCCAGAAAGAGGCAGAGTACCAGAAAGAGGCAGAGTCCCAGAAAGAGGCAGAGTCCCAGAAAGAGGCAGAGTCCCAGAAAAAGGCAGAGTCCCAGAAAGAGGCAGAGTCCTAGAAAGAGGCAGAGTCCCAGAGAGACACAGTCCCAGATAGCGGCAGAGTCCCAAGAGAGGCAGAGTCCCAGAGAAAGGCAGAGTCCCAGAAAGAGGCAGAGTCCCAGAAAGAGGCAGAGTCCCAGAAAGAGGCAGAGTCCCAGAAAGAGGCAGAGTCCCAGAAAGAGGCAGAGTCCCAGAAAGAGGCAGAGTCCCAGAAAGAGGCAGAGTCCCAGAAAGAGCAAGAGTCCCAGAAAGAGGCAGAGTCCCAGAAAGAGGCAGAGTCCCAGAAAGAGGCAGAGTCCCAGAAAAGGCAGAGTCCCAGAAAGAGGCAGAGTCCTAGAAAGAGGCAGAGTCCCAGAGAGACACAGTCCCAGATAGCGGCAGAGTCCCAAGAGAGGCAGAGTCCCAGAGAAAGGCAGAGTCCCAGAGAGACAGAGTCCCAGAAAGAGGCAGAGTCCCAGAAAGAGGCAGAGTCCCAGAAAGAGGCAGAGTCCCAGAAAGAGGCAGAGTCCCAGAAAGAGGCAGAGTCCCAGAAAGAGGCAGAGTCCCAGAAAGAGGCAGAGTCCCAGAAAGAGGCAGAGTCCCAGAAAGAGGCAAGTCCCAGAAAGAGGCAGAGTCCCAGAAAGAGGCAGAGTCCCAGAAAGAGGCAGAGTCCCAGAAAGAGGCAGAGTCCCAGAAACAGGCAGAGTCCCAGAAAGAGGCAGAGTCCCAGAAAGAGGCAGAGTCCCAGAAAGAGGCAGAGTCCCAGAAAGAGGCAGAGTCCAGAAAGAGGCAGAGTCCCAGAAAGAGGCAGAGTCCCAGAAAGAGGCAGAGTCCCAGAAAGAGGCAGAGTCCCAGAAAGAGGCAGAGTCCCAGAAAGAGGCAGAGTCCCAGAAAGAGGCAGAGTCCCAGAAAGAGGCAGAGTCCCAGAAAGAGGCAGAGTCCCAGAAAGAGGCAGAGTCCCAGAAAGAGGCAGAGTCCCAGAAAGAGGCAGAGCCCCAGAAAGAGGCAGAGTCCCAAAAGGGGCAAAGTCCCGAAAGAGTAAGAGTCGCAGAAAGAGGCATGGACCCAGATAGAGGAAGAGTCCCAGAATGAGGCAGAGTCCCAGAAAGAGGCAGAGTCCCAGAAAGAGGCAGAGACCCAGAAAGAGGCAGTGCAAGAAAGAGGCAGAGTCCCAGAAAGTGGCAGAGTCCCAGATAGAGGCAGATTCGGAGAAACTGGCAGAGTCCCAGAAAGAGGCAGAGTCCCAGAAAGAGGCAGAGTCCCAGAAAGAGGCAGAGTCCCAGAAAGAGGCAGAGTCCTAGAAAGAGGCAGAGTCCCAGAGAGACACAGTCCCAGATAGCAGCAGAGTCCCAAGAGAGGTAGAGTCCCAGAGAAAGGCAGAGTCCCAGAGAGAGGCAGAGTCCCAGAGAGACAGAGTCCCAGAAAGAGGCAGAGTCCCAGAAAGAGGCAGAGTCCCAGAAAGAGGCAGAGTCCCAGAAAGAGGCAGATGTCCCAGAAAGAGGCAGAGTCCCAGAAAGAGGCAGAGTCCCAGAAAGAGGCAGAGTCCCAGAAAGAGGCAGAGTCCCAGAAAGAGGCAGAGTCCCAGAAAGAGGTGAGTCCCAGAAAGAGGCAGTTTCCCAGAAAGAGGCAGAGTCCCAGAAAGAGGCAGAGTCCCAGAAAGAGGCAGAGTCCCAGAAAAAGGCAGAGTCCCAGAAAGAGGCAGAGTCCTAGAAAGAGGCAGAGTCCCAGAGAGACACAGTCCCAGATAGCGGCAGAGTCCCAAGAGAGGCAGAGTCCCAGAGAAAGGCAGAGTCCCAGAGAGAGGCAGAGTCCCAGAGAGACAGAGTCCCAGAAAGAGGCAGATACCCAGAAAGAGGCAGAGTCCCAGAAAGAGGCAGAGTCCCAGAAAGAGGCAGATTCCCAGAAAGAGGCAGAGTCCCAGAAAGAGGCAGAGTCCCAGAAAGAGGCAGAGTCCCAGAAAGAGGCAGAGTCCCAGAAAGAGGCAGAGTCCCAGAAAGAGGCAGAGTCCCAGAAAGAGGCAGAGTCCCAGAAAGAGGCAGAGTCCCAGAAAAAGGCAGAGTCCCAGAAAGAGGCAGAGTCCCAGAAAGAGGCAGAGTCCTAGAAAGAGGTCACAAATTTTTTGGTCTCAGTTTCTTTTCAGCAGAGCAGGAACCGGGAGGAGCGGGAAGTCGGCGTAGGACCAAGGGGACACAAGACCGGGAAGTCAGCGAAAGACCAGGGAGGTAAGACTAACTGGTAAGTACTTTCCTCAAACCTTCCTAGAAAGTACAACTAAAACTAGTGCGATTTGGTTAGTTTAAAAAGGAATAAGCGGAGTACAGTATACATTGGTCTAAGTAAGCTTCGGGAAAACAAAAGTCAATAAATAAACTAAAACTAGAAAATTAATAAGTAATATAAGGGTTAAGTCATGGCAGTAGAGCTCGGACCTGTGTCATGCTCCTCCTGTAACATGTGGGAAATCATGGACGCTTCCTGTGTCCCTGACAACCATGTGTGCGGGAAGTGTGTCCAGCTGCAGCTCATGTGGGACCGCATGACGGCCCTTGAGCTGCGGATGGACTCACTTTGGAGCATCCACGATTCTGAGAGGGTTGTGAATAGCACATTTAGTGAGTTGGTCACACCGCAGGTTAAGGCCAGAGTAGATAGTACATGGGTGACCAAAAGGCAGAGCAAGGGCAGGAAGGTAGTGCAGGAATCCCCTGGGGTTGTCTCCCTCAGCAACAGGTTCACCGCCTTAGGTGCTGTTGTCGGGGGGGATGACTCATCGGGGGAAGGCACCAGCAGCCAGGCTCATGGCACCATGACTGGCTCTGTTGCAAAGAAGGGAGGGAAAAAGAGTGGCAGGGCTATAGTAATAGGGGATTCGATTGTAAGGGGATTAGATAGGAGTTTCTGTGGTCGCGACCGAGACTCCAGGATGGTAATTTGCCTCCCTGGTGCAAGGGTCAAGGATGTCTCGGCACGGGTGCAGAACATTCTGGAGGGGGAGGGGGAACAGCCAGTTGTCGTGATACATGTTGGTACCAACGACGTAGCTAAAAAAAGGGAAGAGGTCCTACAAGTAGAATTTAGGGAGTTAGGAGCCAAGCTAAAAAGTAGGACCTCGAAGGTAGTAATCTCTGGATTACTACCAGTGCCACGTGCTAGTAAGAGTACAGAGAACAGGATAGTTAGGCTAAATACGTGGCTTGAGCAGTGGTGTAAGAGGGAGGGTTTTAAATTTTTGAGGCATTGGGACCAGTTTTGTGGTAGGTGTGACCTATACAAAAGGGACGGTCTACACCTGTGCAAAGATGGAACTGATGTTCTCGGGGTAAATTTTGATAAAGCAGTTCGGGAGCATTTAAACTAGTATGGCAGGGGGCTAGAAACCCATGTAGTGAAATAGAGGAAAGTGAAAGGCAGACAGAAATAAATGGTAAAAAGGAGAGGAACAAAAAACAAAGGGCCAAACTAATTCATAAAAAATGTGAGCATAAAAAAAGCCTGAGGGTTTTATACGAGAAGCATCAGGAACAAGGTAGATGAATTAGCTGTGGAAATAGAGGTTAATAATTATGATCTAATTGGGATTACGGAAACATGGTTGCAGGGTGAGCAGGGCTGGGAGCTTAACATACAGGGGTATTCAGTATTTAGGAAGGATCGACAAAAAAGAAAGGGAGGAGGGGTAGCATTGCTGGTAAAAGAGGGGATAAATGCAATTGAAAGGAAGGATATTAACTCAGTTAATACAGAATCTATATGGGTGGAGCTAAGAAATAGCGAGGGGCGAAAAACATTAATAGGAGTGGTATATAGGCCTCCAAATAGTAAAATAGAGGTTGGGGAGGGCATCACGAGGGAAATTAGAGAAGCGTGCAATAAGAGCACAGCTGTCATCATAGGTGACTTTAACTTACATATAGATTGGACTAGCCTAATCAGTAAAAATAATGAGGAGGAGGAATTCCTTGAGTGTTTAAGGGATGGTTATCTGGATCAATATGTCGAGGAACCAACTCGGGAACAGGCTATATTGGACTGGGTACTGTGCAATGAGAAGGGACTAATTAGTAATCTTGTTGTACGGGGACCCTTGGGTCAGAGCGATCATAACATGATCGATTTCTCACTCGAAATGGAGAGCGAAGAAATTGACTCAGAGACTCAGGTCCTGAATTTAAACAAGGGGAATTATGATGCCATTAGACGGGAACTGAGTAGGTCTGATTGGACAACGTTCCTGGGAGGACTGGAGGTAGATAAACAATGGCAAGCATTTAAAGATAGAATGACAAAATTGCAAAAATTGTTTATACCAATCTGGCATAAAAGGAAATCTAAAAAGGTGACTCAACCGTGGATAACGGGAAATTAGAGACAGCATAAAATCCAAAGATAGGGCGTATAAAATAGCCAAAAAACGCGCCAGAGCGGAAGATTGGGAACAGTTTAAGATAGAGCAAAGGAGGGCAAAGGGCTTAATCAAGAAGGGCAAAATAGCTTACGAAAGCAAGCTGGCGGAAAATATAAAAACTAACTCCAAAAGCTTTTATAAGTATATCAAGAGGAAAAGACTGGTGAAAACCAAAGTTGGTCCATTGCAGTCAGATACGGGGGAATATATAATGGGAAATAAGGAAATGGCAGACCAACTAAATGCATACTTTGGGTCAGTCTTTACGAAGGAAGACACAAAAAACCTCCCTGGGATATCGGGAAAAATAGGGACATTGGCAAAGGAGGAACTGACGCAAATCAATATCTCTAAGGATATGGTGTTAAGGAAGCTAAAGGGATTGAAGGCGGACAAATCCCCAGGGCCTGATAACATGCATCCTAGGGTACTGAAGGAGGTGGCCCTAGAGATAGCGGATGCACTAAGCATGATTTTTCAGAATTCATTAGACTCGGGAACAGTGCCCATGGATTGGAGGGTAGCTAACGTTACCCCACTATTCAAAAAGGGGGGTAGGGAAAAAGCAGGTAATTACAGACCTGTAAGCCTTACATCAGTTGTGGGCAAAATGCTGGAGTCCATCATTAAGGATGAAATAGCCGAGCACTTAGCAAATGGGGACAGGATAGGACAGAGTCAACATGGATTTACAAAGGGTAAATCGTGCTTGACTAATCTATTGGAATTTTTTGAGGGAGTAACTGGTAAAATAGATGGGGGAGAGCCAGTAGATGTGGTGTACCTGGACTTCCAAAAGGCCTTCGATAAGGTCCCACATAAAAGATTAGCATGGAAAATTGAAGCTCATGGGATAAAGGGGAAAGTATTGACGTGGATAGAGAACTGGCTGTCAGATAGAAAACAGAGAGTTGGAATAAACGGCTCATTTTCTGAATGGCAGGCAGTAACAAGTGGGGTACCACAGGGATCTGTCCTGGGTCCCCAGCTGTTCACAATTTATATTAATGACCTGGATCAGGGAGTCGAATGCAGCATTTCCAAATTTGCAGACGACACTAAACTAGGAGGGGGGGTGGGCTCAGAGGAGGAGACCAGGAAGCTCCAGAGCGATTTGGACAGACTGGGTGATTGGGCGGATAAATGGCAGATGCACTATAATGTGGACAAGTGCGAAGTTATCCACCTTGGGTGCAGGAACGGGAGGGCAAATTATTATTTAAATGGCAATAAATTGGGAGAGGGGGAAGTACAGAGAGACCTGGGTGTTCTTGTACACCAGTCACTGAAGGCGAGCATGCAGGTGCAACAGGCGGTCAAGAAGGCAAACGGTATGCTGGCCTTCATAGCAAAAGGGTTGGAATACAGGAACAGGGATACCTTGCTGCAGCTGTACAGGGCACTGGTGAGACCACACCTCGAGTACTGTGTACAGTTTTGGTCGCCTCATCTGAGGAAAGATGTTCTTGCCATGGAGGGGGTGCAGCGGCGATTCACCAGGCTGATACCAGGAATGGCGGGATTGACCTATGAGGAGAGACTATGTAGTTTAGGGATGTACACACTGGAGTTTAGAAGATTGAGAGGGGACCTCATAGAAGTGTATAAAATTCTGACAGGTCTAGACAGATTAGATGCAGAAGGAATGTTTCCCTGGGCGGGTGAGAACAGAACTAGAGGACATAATTTAAGGATAAGGGCTAAACCATTTAGGACAGAAATGAGGGGGAATTTCTTCACTCAGAGAGTGGTGAACCTGTGGAACTCATTGCCACAGAGGGCAGTGTACGCCAGCTCATTAAATATATTTAAGAGGGAATTAGATATATTTCTACAGGCAAAAGGGGTTAAGGGTTACGGAGAGAAGGCGGGGACGGGATACTGAATTGAAGGATCAGCCATGATCTCATTAAATGGCGGAGCAGGCTCGAAGGGCCGGATGGCCTACTCCTGCTCCTATCTTCTATGTATCTATGTATCTAGTCCCAAAGAGACACAGTCCCAGATAGCAGCAGAGTCCCAAGAGAGGTAGAGTCCCAGAGAAAGGCAGAGTCCCAGAGAGAGGCAGAGTCCCAGAGAGACAGAGTCCCAGAAAGAGGCAGAGTCCCAGAAAGAGGCAGAGTCCCAGAAAGAGGCAGAGTCCCAGAAAGAGGCAGATGTCCCAGAAAGAGGCAGAGTCCCAGAAAGAGGCAGAGTCCCAGAAAGAGGCAGAGTCCCAGAAAGAGGCAGAGTCCCAGAAAGAGGCAGAGTCCCAGAAAGAGGCAGAGTCCCAGAAAGAGGCAGAGTCCCAGAAAGAGGCAGAGTCCCAGAAAGAGGCAGAGTCCCAGAAAAAGGCAGAGTCCCAGAAAGAGGCAGAGTCCTAGAAAGAGGCAGAGTCCCAGAGAGACACAGTCCCAGATAGCGGCAGAGTCCCAAGAGAGGCAGAGTCCCAGAGAAAGGCAGAGTCCCAGAGAGACAGAGTCCCAGAAAGAGGCAAATACCCAGAAAGAGGCAGAGTCCCAGAAAGAGGCAGAGTCCCAGAGAGAGGCAGAGTCCCAGAAAGAGGCAGATGTCCCAGAAAGAGGCAGATGTCCCAGAAAGAGGCAGAGTCCCAGAAAGAGGCAGAGTCCCAGAAAGAGGCAGAGTCCCAGAAAGAGGCAGAGTCCAAGAAAGAGGCAGAGTCCCAGAAAGAGGCAGAGTCCCAGAAAGAATGTCCCAGAAAGAGGCAGAGTCCCAGAAAGAGGCAGAGTCCCAGAAAGAGGCAGAGTCCCAGAAAGAGAAGAGTCCCAGAAAGAGGCAGAGTCCCAGAAAGAGGCAGAGTCCCAGAAAGAGGCAGAGTCCCAGAAAGAGGCAGAGTCCCAGAAAAAGGCAGAGTCCCAGAAAGAGGCAGAGTCCTAGAAAGAGGCAGAGTTCCAGAGAGACACAGTCCCAGATAGCAGCAGAGTCCCAAGAGAGGTAGAGTCCCAGAGAAAGGCAGAGTCCCAGAGAGACAGAGTCCCAGAAAGAGGCAGAGTCCCAGAAAGAGGCAGAGTCCCAGAAAGAGGCAGAGTCCCAGAAAGAGGCAGAGTCCCAGAAAGAGGCAGAGTCACAGAAAGAGGCAGAGTCCCAGAAAGAGGCAGAGTCCCAGAAAGAGGCAGAGTCCCAGAAAGAGGCAGAGTCCCAGAAAGAGGCAATGTCCCAGAAAGAGGCAGAGTCCCACAAAGAGGCAGAATCCCACAAAGAGGCAGAGTCCCACAAAGAGGCAGAGTCCCACAAAGAGGCAGAGTCCCAGAAAGAGGCAGAGTCCCAGAAAGAGCCAGAGTCCCAGAAAAAGGCAGAGTCCCAGAAAGAGACAGAGTCCTAGAAAGAGGCAGAGTCCCAGAGAGACACAGTCCCAGATAGCGGCAGAATCCCAAGACAGGCAGAGTCCCAGAGAAAGGCAGAGTCCCAGAGAGAGGCAGAGTCCCAGAGAGACAGAGTCCCAGAAAGAGGCAGATACCCAGAAAGAGGCAGAGTCACAGAAAGAGGCAGAGTCCCAGAAAGAGGCAGAGTCCCAGAAAGAGGCAGAGTCCCAGAAAGAGGCAGAGTCCCAGAAAGAGGCAATGTCCCAGAAAGAGGCAGAGTCCCAGAAAGAGGCAGAGTCCCAGAAAGAGGCAGAGTCCCAGAAAGAGGCAGAGTCCCAGAAAGAGGCAGAGTCCCAGAAAGAGGCAGATTCCCAGAAAGAGGCAGAGTCCCAGAAAGAGGCAGAGTCACAGAAAGAGGCAGAGTCCCAGAAAGAGGCAGAGTCCCAGAAAAAGGCAGAGTCCCAGAAAGAGGCAGAGTCCCAGAAAGAGGCAGAGTCCCAGAAAGAGGCAGAGTCCCAGAAAGAGGCAGAGTCCCAGAAAGAGGCAGAGTCCCAGAAAGAGGCAGAGTCCCAGAAAGAGGCAGAGTCCCAGAAAGAGGCAGAGTCCCAGAAAGAGGCAGAGTCCCAGAAAGAGGCAGAGTCCAGAAAGAGGCAGAGTCCCAGAAAGAGGCAGAGTCCCAGAAAGAGGCAGAGTCCCAGAAAGAGGCAGAGTCCCAGAAGAGGCAGAGTCCCAGAAGAGGCAGAGTCCCAGATAGAAGCAGAGTCCCAGAGAGGAGAGTCCCAGAGAGAGGCAGAGTCCCAGAAGAGCAGGAGTCACAGAAAGAGGCAGAGTCCCAGAAAGAGGCAGAGTCCCAGAAAGAGGCAGAGTCCCAGAAAGAGGCAGAGTCCAGAAAGAGGCAGAGTCCCAGAAAGAGGCAGGTCCCAGAAAGAGGCAGAGTCCCAGAAAGAGGCAGAGTCCCAGAAAGAGGCAGAGTCCCAGAAAAGAGGCAGAGTCCCCAGAAAGAGGCCAGAGTCCCAGAAAGAGGCAGAGTCCAGAAAGAGGCAGAGTCCCAGAAAGAGGCAAGTCCAAGAAAAAGGCAGAGTCCCAGAAAGAGGCAGAGTCCAGAAAGAGGCAGAGTCCAGAAAGAGTCACGAGTCCTAGAAAGAGGCAGAGTCCCAGAAGAGGCAGAGTCCAGATAAAGGCAGAGTCCAGAAGAGCAGAGTCCCAGAAAGAGGCAGAAAGTCCCAGAAGAGGCAGAGTCCAGAAAGAGGCAGAGACCCAGAAAGAGCAGAGTCCAGAGAAGAGGCAGAGTCCCGAAGAGGCAGATACCAGAAAGAGGCAGAGTCCCAGAAAGAGGCAGAGTCCCAGAAAGAGGCAGAGTCCCAGAAAGAGGCAGAGTCCCAGAAAGAGGCAGAGTCCCAAGAAAGAGGCAGAGTCCCAGAAAGAGGCAGAGTCCCAGAAAGAGGATGTCCAGAAAGAGGCAGAGTCCCAGAAAGAGGCAGAGTCCCAGAAAGAGGCAGAGTCCCAGAAAGAGGCAGAGTCCCAGAAAGAGGCAGAGTCCCAGAAAGAGGCAGAGTCCCAGAAAGAGGCAGAGTCCCAGAAAGAGGCAGAGTCCCAGAAAGAGGCAGAGTCCCAGAAAGAGGCAGAGTCCCAGAAAGAGGCAGAGTCCCAGAAAGAGGCAGAGTCCCAGAAAGAGGCAGAGTCCCAGAAAGAGGCAGAGTCCCAGAAAGAGGCAGAGTCCCAGAAAGAGGCAGAGTCCCAGAAAGAGGCAGAGTCCCAGAAAGAGGCAGAGTCCCAGAAAGAGGCAGAGTCCCAGAAAGAGGCAGAGTCCCAGAAAGAGGCAGAGTCCCAGAAAGAGGCAGAGTCCCAGAAAGAGGCAGAGTCCCAGAAAGAGGCAGAGTCCCAGAAAGAGGCAGAGTCCCAGAAAGAGGCAGAGTCCCAGAAAGAGGCAGAGTCCCAGAAAGAGGCAGAGTCCAGAAAGAGGCAGAGACCCAGAAAGAGGCAGAGTCCCAGAAAGAGGCGAGTCCCAGAAAGAGGCAGAGTCCAGAAAGAGGCAGAGTCCCAAGAGAGGCAGAGTCCAGAAGAGGCAGAGTCCCAGAAAGAGGCCAGAGTCCCAGAAGAGGCAGAGTCCAGAAAGAGGCAGAGTCCCAGAAAGAGGCAGATTCCCAGAAGAGTCAGAGTCCCAGAAGAGCGCAGAGTCCCAGAAAGAGGCAGAGTCCCAGAAAGAGGCAGAGACCCAGAAAGAGGCAGAGTCCCAGAAAGAGCAGAGTCCAGAAAGAGGCAGATTCCAGAAAGAGGCAGAGTCCCAGAAAGAGGCAGAGTCCCAGAAAGAGGCAGAGTCCCAGAAAGAGCAGAGTCCAGAAAGAGGCAGAGTCCCAGAAAGAGGCAGAGTCCCAGAAAGAGGCAGAGTCCAGAAGAGCAGAGTCCCAGAAAGAGGCAGAGTCCCAGAAAGAGGCAGAGTCCCTAGAAAGAGGCAGAGTCCCAGAAGAGACAGAGTCCCAGAAAGCGGCAGAGTCCCAAGAGAGGCAGAGTCCCAAGAGAAAGGCAGAGTCCCAGAAGAGAGGCAGAGTCCCAGAAAGAGGCAGAGTCCCAGAAAGAGGCAGAGTCCAGAAAGAGGCAGAGTCCCAGAAAGAGGCAGAGTCCAGAAAGAGGCAGAGTCCCAGAAAGAGGCAGAGTCCCAGAGAAAGAGGCAGAGTCCCAGAAAGAGGCAGAGTCCCAGAAAGAGGCAGAGTCCAAGAAGAGGCAGAGTCCCAGAAAGAGGCAGAGTCCCAGAAAGAGGCAGAGTCCCAGAAAGAGGCAGATGTCCCAGAAAGAGGCAGAGTCCCAGAAAGAGGCAGAGTCCCAGAAAGAGGCAGAGTCCCAGAAAGAGGCAGAGTCCCAGAAAGAGGCAGAGTCCCAGAAAGAGGCAGAGTCCCAGAAGAGGCGATTCCCAGAAAGAGGCAGTCCCCAGAAAGAGGCAGAGTCCCAGAAAGAGGCAGAGTCCCAGAAAGAGGCAGAGTCCCAGAAAGAGGCAGAGTCCCAGAAAGAGGCAGAGTCCCAGAAAGAGGCAGAGTCCCAGAAAGAGGCAGAGTCCCAGAAAGAGGCAGAGTCCCAGAAAGAGGCAGAGTCCCAGAAAGAGGCAGAGTCCCAGAAAGAGGCAGAGTCCCAGAAAGAGGCAGAGTCCCAGAAAGAGGCAGAGTCCCAGAAAGAGGCAGAGTCCCAGAAAGAGGCAGAGTCCCAGAAAGAGGCAGAGTCCCAGAAAGAGGCAGAGTCCCAGAAAGAGGCAGAGTCCCAGAAAGAGGCAGAGTCCCAGAAAGAGGCAGAGTCCCAGAAAGAGGCAGAGTCCCAGAAAGAGGCAGAGTCCCAGAAAGAGGCAGAGTCCCAGAAAGAGGCAGAGTCCCAGAAAGAGGCAGAGTCCCAGAAAGAGGCAGAGTCCCAGAAAGAGGCAGAGTCCCAGAAAGAGGCAGAGTCCCAGAAAGAGGCAGAGTCCCAGAAAGAGGCAGAGTCCCAGAGAGACAGAGTCCAGAAGAGGCAGAGTCCAGAAGAGGCAGAGTCCCAGAAAGAGGCAGAGTCCAGAAGAGCAGAGTCCCAGAAAGAGGCAGATACCAGAAAGAGGCAGAGTCCCAGAAAGAGGCAGAAGTCCCAGAAAGAGGCAGAGTCCCCAGAAAGAGGCAGAGTCCCAGAAAGATGCAGAGTCCCAGAAAGAGGCAGAGTCCAGAAAGAGGCAGGTCCCAGAAAGAGGCAGAGTCCCAAGAGAGGCAGAGTCCAGAAAGAGGCAGAGTCCCGATAGGAGGCAGAGTCCCAGAAAGAGGCAGAGATCCCAGAAAGAGGCAGAGTCCCAGAAAGAGGCAGAGTCCCAGAAAGAGGCAGAGTCCCAGAAAGAGGCAGAGTCCCAGAAAGAGGCAGAGTCCCAGAAAGAGGCAGAGTCCCAGAAAGAGGCAGAGTCCCAGAAAGAGGCAGAGTCCCAGAAAGAGGCAGAGTCCCAGAAAGAGGCAGAGTCCCAGAAAGAGGCAGAGTCCCAGAAAGAGGCAGAGTCCCAGAAAGAGGCAGAGTCCCAGAAAGAGGCAGAGTCCCAGAAAGAGGCAGAGTCCCAGAAAGAGGCAGAGTCCCAGAAAGAGGCAGAGTCCCAGAAAGAGGCAGAGTCCCAGAAAGAGGCAGAGTCCCAGAAAGAGGCAGAGTCCCAGAAAGAGGCAGAGTCCCAGAAAGAGGCAGAGTCCCAGAAAGAGGCAGAGTCCCAGAAAGAGGCAGAGTCCCAGAAAGAGGCAGAGTCCCAGAAAGAGGCAGAGTCCCAGAAAGAGGCAGAGTCCCAGAAAGAGGCAGAGTCCCAGAAAGAGGCAGAGTCCCAGAAAGAGGCAGAGTCCCAGAAAGAGGCAGAGTCCCAGAAAGAGGCAGAGTCCCAGAAAGAGGCAGAGTCCCAGAAAGAGGCAGAGTCCCAGAAAGAGGCAGAGTCCCAGAAAGAGGCAGAGTCCCAGAAAGAGGCAGAGTCCCAGAAAGAGGCAGAGTCCCAGAAAGAGGCAGAGTCCCAGAAAGAGGCAGAGTCCCAGAAAGAGGCAGAGTCCCAGAAAGAGGCAGAGTCCCAGAAAGAGGCAGAGTCCCAGAAAGAGGCAGAGTCCCAGAAAGAGGCAGAGTCCCAGAAAGAGGCAGAGTCCCAGAAAGAGGCAGAGTCCCAGAAAGAGGCAGAGTCCCAGAAAGAGGCAGAGTCCCAGAAAGAGGCAGAGTCCCAGAAAGAGGCAGAGTCCCAGAAAGAGGCAGAGTCCCAGAAAGAGGCAGAGTCCCAGAAAGAGGCAGAGTCCCAGAAAGAGGCAGAGTCCCAGAAAGAGGCAGAGTCCCAGAAAGAGGCAGAGTCCCAGAAAGAGGCAGAGTCCCAGAAAGAGGCAGAGTCCCAGAAAGAGGCAGAGTCCCAGAAAGAGGCAGAGTCCCAGAAAGAGGCAGAGTCCCAGAAAGAGGCAGAGTCCCAGAAAGAGGCAGAGTCCCAGAAAGAGGCAGAGTCCCAGAAAGAGGCAGAGTCCCAGAAAGAGGCAGAGTCCCAGAAAGAGGCAGAGTCCCAGAAAGAGGCAGAGTCCCAGAAAGAGGCAGAGTCCCAGAAAGAGGCAGAGTCCCAGAAAGAGGCAGAGTCCCAGAAAGAGGCAGAGTCCCAGAAAGAGGCAGAGTCCCAGAAAGAGGCAGAGTCCCAGAAAGAGGCAGAGTCCCAGAAAGAGGCAGAGTCCCAGAAAGAGGCAGAGTCCCAGAAAGAGGCAGAGTCCCAGAAAGAGGCAGAGTCCCAGAAAGAGGCAGAGTCCCAGAAAGAGGCAGAGTCCCAGAAAGAGGCAGAGTCCCAGAAAGAGGCAGAGTCCCAGAAAGAGGCAGAGTCCCAGAAAGAGGCAGAGTCCCAGAAAGAGGCAGAGTCCCAGAAAGAGGCAGAGTCCCAGAAAGAGGCAGAGTCCCAGAAAGAGGCAGAGTCCCAGAAAGAGGCAGAGTCCCAGAAAGAGGCAGAGTCCCAGAAAGAGGCAGAGTCCCAGAAAGAGGCAGAGTCCCAGAAAGAGGCAGAGTCCCAGAAAGAGGCAGAGTCCCAGAAAGAGGCAGAGTCCCAGAAAGAGGCAGAGTCCCAGAAAGAGGCAGAGTCCCAGAAAGAGGCAGAGTCCCAGAAAGAGGCAGAGTCCCAGAAAGAGGCAGAGTCCCAGAAAGAGGCAGAGTCCCAGAAAGAGGCAGAGTCCCAGAAAGAGGCAGAGTCCCAGAAAGAGGCAGAGTCCCAGAAAGAGGCAGAGTCCCAGAAAGAGGCAGAGTCCCAGAAAGAGGCAGAGTCCCAGAAAGAGGCAGAGTCCCAGAAAGAGGCAGAGTCCCAGAAAGAGGCAGAGTCCCAGAAAGAGGCAGAGTCCCAGAAAGAGGCAGAGTCCCAGAAAGAGGCAGAGTCCCAGAAAGAGGCAGAGTCCCAGAAAGAGGCAGAGTCCCAGAAAGAGGCAGAGTCCCAGAAAGAGGCAGAGTCCCAGAAAGAGGCAGAGTCCCAGAAAGAGGCAGAGTCCCAGAAAGAGGCAGAGTCCCAGAAAGAGGCAGAGTCCCAGAAAGAGGCAGAGTCCCAGAAAGAGGCAGAGTCCCAGAAAGAGGCAGAGTCCCAGAAAGAGGCAGAGTCCCAGAAAGAGGCAGAGTCCCAGAAAGAGGCAGAGTCCCAGAAAGAGGCAGAGTCCCAGAAAGAGGCAGAGTCCCAGAAAGAGGCAGAGTCCCAGAAAGAGGCAGAGTCCCAGAAAGAGGCAGAGTCCCAGAAAGAGGCAGAGTCCCAGAAAGAGGCAGAGTCCCAGAAAGAGGCAGAGTCCCAGAAAGAGGCAGAGTCCCAGAAAGAGGCAGAGTCCCAGAAAGAGGCAGAGTCCCAGAAAGAGGCAGAGTCCCAGAAAGAGGCAGAGTCCCAGAAAGAGGCAGAGTCCCAGAAAGAGGCAGAGTCCCAGAAAGAGGCAGAGTCCCAGAAAGAGGCAGAGTCCCAGAAAGAGGCAGAGTCCCAGAAAGAGGCAGAGTCCCAGAAAGAGGCAGAGTCCCAGAAAGAGGCAGAGTCCCAGAAAGAGGCAGAGTCCCAGAAAGAGGCAGAGTCCCAGAAAGAGGCAGAGTCCCAGAAAGAGGCAGAGTCCCAGAAAGAGGCAGAGTCCCAGAAAGAGGCAGAGTCCCAGAAAGAGGCAGAGTCCCAGAAAGAGGCAGAGTCCCAGAAAGAGGCAGAGTCCCAGAAAGAGGCAGAGTCCCAGAAAGAGGCAGAGTCCCAGAAAGAGGCAGAGTCCCAGAAAGAGGCAGAGTCCCAGAAAGAGGCAGAGTCCCAGAAAGAGGCAGAGTCCCAGAAAGAGGCAGAGTCCCAGAAAGAGGCAGAGTCCCAGAAAGAGGCAGAGTCCCAGAAAGAGGCAGAGTCCCAGAAAGAGGCAGAGTCCCAGAAAGAGGCAGAGTCCCAGAAAGAGGCAGAGTCCCAGAAAGAGGCAGAGTCCCAGAAAGAGGCAGAGTCCCAGAAAGAGGCAGAGTCCCAGAAAGAGGCAGAGTCCCAGAAAGAGGCAGAGTCCCAGAAAGAGGCAGAGTCCCAGAAAGAGGCAGAGTCCCAGAAAGAGGCAGAGTCCCAGAAAGAGGCAGAGTCCCAGAAAGAGGCAGAGTCCCAGAAAGAGGCAGAGTCCCAGAAAGAGGCAGAGTCCCAGAAAGAGGCAGAGTCCCAGAAAGAGGCAGAGTCCCAGAAAGAGGCAGAGTCCCAGAAAGAGGCAGAGTCCCAGAAAGAGGCAGAGTCCCAGAAAGAGGCAGAGTCCCAGAAAGAGGCAGAGTCCCAGAAAGAGGCAGAGTCCCAGAAAGAGGCAGAGTCCCAGAAAGAGGCAGAGTCCCAGAAAGAGGCAGAGTCCCAGAAAGAGGCAGAGTCCCAGAAAGAGGCAGAGTCCCAGAAAGAGGCAGAGTCCCAGAAAGAGGCAGAGTCCCAGAAAGAGGCAGAGTCCCAGAAAGAGGCAGAGTCCCAGAAAGAGGCAGAGTCCCAGAAAGAGGCAGAGTCCCAGAAAGAGGCAGAGTCCCAGAAAGAGGCAGAGTCCCAGAAAGAGGCAGAGTCCCAGAAAGAGGCAGAGTCCCAGAAAGAGGCAGAGTCCCAGAAAGAGGCAGAGTCCCAGAAAGAGGCAGAGTCCCAGAAAGAGGCAGAGTCCCAGAAAGAGGCAGAGTCCCAGAAAGAGGCAGAGTCCCAGAAAGAGGCAGAGTCCCAGAAAGAGGCAGAGTCCCAGAAAGAGGCAGAGTCCCAGAAAGAGGCAGAGTCCCAGAAAGAGGCAGAGTCCCAGAAAGAGGCAGAGTCCCAGAAAGAGGCAGAGTCCCAGAAAGAGGCAGAGTCCCAGAAAGAGGCAGAGTCCCAGAAAGAGGCAGAGTCCCAGAAAGAGGCAGAGTCCCAGAAAGAGGCAGAGTCCCAGAGAGGCAGAGTCCCAGAAAGAGGCAGAGTCCCAGAAAGAGGCAGAGTCCCAGAAAGAGGCAGAGTCCCAGAAAGAGGCAGAGTCCCAGAAAGAGGCAGAGTCCCAGAAAGAGGCAGAGTCCCAGAAAGAGGCAGAGTCCCAGAGAGGCAGAGTCCCAGAGAGGCAGAGTCCCAGAAAGAGGCAGAGTCCCAGAAAGAGGCAGAGTCCCAGAAAGAGGCAGAGTCCCAGAAAGAGGCAGAGTCCCAGAAAGAGGCAGAGTCCCAGAAAGAGGCAGAGTCCCAGAAAGAGGCAGAGTCCCAGAAAGAGGCAGAGTCCCAGAAAGAGGCAGAGTCCCAGAAAGAGGCAGAGTCCCAGAAAGAGGCAGAGTCCCAGAAAGAGGCAGAGTCCCAGAAAGAGGCAGAGTCCCAGAAAGAGGCAGAGTCCCAGAAAGAGGCAGAGTCCCAGAAAGAGGCAGAGTCCCAGAAAGAGGCAGAGTCCCAGAAAGAGGCAGAGTCCCAGAAAGAGGCAGAGTCCCAGAAAGAGGCAGAGTCCCAGAAAGAGGCAGAGTCCCAGAAAGAGGCAGAGTCCCAGAAAGAGGCAGAGTCCCAGAAAGAGGCAGAGTCCCAGAAAGAGGCAGAGTCCCAGAAAGAGGCAGAGTCCCAGAAAGAGGCAGAGTCCCAGAAAGAGGCAGAGTCCCAGAAAGAGGCAGAGTCCCAGAAAGAGGCAGAGTCCCAGAAAGAGGCAGAGTCCCAGAAAGAGGCAGAGTCCCAGAAAGAGGCAGAGTCCCAGAAAGAGGCAGAGTCCCAGAAAGAGGCAGAGTCCCAGAAAGAGGCAGAGTCCCAGAAAGAGGCAGAGTCCCAGAAAGAGGCAGAGTCCCAGAAAGAGGCAGAGTCCCAGAAAGAGGCAGAGTCCCAGAAAGAGGCAGAGTCCCAGAAAGAGGCAGAGTCCCAGAAAGAGGCAGAGTCCCAGAAAGAGGCAGAGTCCCAGAAAGAGGCAGAGTCCCAGAAAGAGGCAGAGTCCCAGAAAGAGGCAGAGTCCCAGAAAGAGGCAGAGTCCCAGAAAGAGGCAGAGTCCCAGAAAGAGGCAGAGTCCCAGAAAGAGGCAGAGTCCCAGGAAAGAGCAGAGTCCCAGAAAGAGCAGAGTCCCGAAAGAGGCAGAGTCCCAGAAAGAGGCAGAGTACCCAGAAAGAGGCAGAGTCCCAGAAAGAGGCAGAGTCCCAGAAAGAGGCAGAGTCCCTGAAAGAGGCAGAGTCCCAGAAAGAGGCAGAGTCCCAGAAAGAGGCAGTGGTCCCAGAAAAGAGCAGAGTCCCAGAAGAGGCAGAGTCCCAGAAAGAGCAGAGTCCCAGATAGGCAGAGTCCCAGAATGAGGCAGAGTCCCAGAAAGAGGCAGAGTCCCAGAAAGAGGCAGAGTCCCAGAAAGAGGCAGAGTCCCAGAAAGAGAGAGTCCCAGAAAGAGGCAGAGTCCCAGAAGAGGACAGAGTCCCAGAAAGAGGCAAGTCCCAGAAAGAGGCAGAGTCCAAGAAGAGGACAGAGTCCCAGAAAGAGGGCAGAGTCCCAGAAAGAGGCAGAGTCCCAGAAAAGGCAGATTCCCCAGAAAGAGGCAGAGTCCCAGAAAGAGGCAGAGTCCCAGAAAGAGGCAGAGTTCCCAGAAAGAGGCAGAGTCCCAGATAGAGGCAGAGTCCCAGAAAGAGCAGAGTCCCAGAGAAGACAGAGTCCCAGAAAGAGGCAGAGTCCCAGAAGAGGCAGAGTCCCAGAAAGAGCAGATTCCAGAAAGAGGCAGAGTCCCAGAAAGAGGCAGAGTCCCAGAAAGAGGCAGAGTCCCAGAAGAGGCAAGTGTCCCAGAAAGAGGCGAGTCCCAGAAAGAGGCAGAGTCCAGAAAGAAGGGCAGAGTCCCAGAAAGAGGCATAGTCCTCAGAAAGAGGCAGAGTCCCAGAAAGAGGCAGGTCCCAGAAAGAGGCAGAGTCCCAGAAAGAGGCAGAGTCCCAGAAAGAGGCAGAGTCACAGAAAGAGGCAGAGTCCCAGAAAGAGGCAGAGTCCCAGGAAAGAGGCAGAGTCCCAGAAAGAGGCAGAGTCCCAGAAAGAGGCAGAGTCCCAGAAAGAGGCAGAGTCCAGAAAGAGGCAGAGTCCAGAGAGACAAGATCCCAGAACGAGGCAGAGTCCCAGATAGAGGCAGAGTCCCAGAGAGGCTGAGTCCCAGAAGAGGCAGAGTCCCAGAAAGAGCAGAGTCCCAGAAAGAGGCAGAGTCCCAGAAGAGGCAGAGTCCCAGAAAGAGGCAGAGTCCCAGAAAGAGGCAGAGTCCCAGAAAGAGGCAGAGTCCCAGAAAGAGCAGAGTCCCAGAAGAGGCAGAGTCCCAGAAAGAGGCAGAGTCCCCAGAAAAGAGGCAGAGTCCCAGAAAGAGGCAGAAGTCCCAGAAAGAGGCAGAGTCCCACAGAAAGAGGCAGAGTCCCATAAAGAGGCAGAGTCCAGAATGAGGCAGAGTCCCAGAAAGAGGCAGAGTCCCAGAAAGAGGCAGAGTCCCAGAAGAGCAGAGTCCAAGAAAGAAGGCAGAGTACCAGAAAGAGGCAGAGTCCAAGAAAGAGGCAGAGTCCCAGAAAGAGGCAGAGTCCAGAAAGAGGCAGAGTCCCAGAAAGAGGCAGAGTCCCAGAAAGAGGCAGAGTCCCAGAAAGAGGCAGAGTCCCAGAAAGAGGCAGAGAGTCCAAGAGGCAGAGTCCCAGAAAGAGGCAGAGTCCCAAAAGAGGCAGAGTCCCAGAAAGAGGCAGAGTCCCAGAAAGAGGCAGAGTCCCAGAAAGAGGCAGAGTCCCAGAAAGAGGCAGAGTCCCAGAAAGAGGCAGAGTCCCAGAAAGAGGCAGAGTCCCAGAAAGAGGCAGAGTCCCAGAAAGAGGCAGAGTCCCAGAAAGAGGCAGAGTCCCAGAAAGAGGCAGAGTCCCAGAAAGAGGCAGAGTCCCAGAAAGAGGCAGAGTCCCAGAAAGAGGCAGAGTCCCAGAAAGAGGCAGAGTCCCAGAAAGAGGCAGAGTCCCAGAAAGAGGCAGAGTCCCAGAAAGAGGCAGAGTCCCAGAAAGAGGCAGAGTCCCAGAGAGGCAGAGTCCCAGAAAGAGGCAGAGTCCCAGAAAGAGGCAGAGTCCCAGAAAGAGGCAGAGTCCCAGAAAGAGGCAGAGTCCCAGAAAGAGGCAGAGTCCCAGAAAGAGGCAGAGTCCCAGAAAGAGGCAGAGTCCCAGAAAGAGGCAGAGTCCCAGAAAGAGGCAGAGTCCCAGAAAGAGGCAGAGTCCCAGAAAGAGGCAGAGTCCCAGAAAGAGGCAGAGTCCCAGAAAGAGGCAGAGTCCCAGAAAGAGGCAGAGTCCCAGAAAGAGGCAGAGTCCCAGAAAGAGGCAGAGTCCCAGAAAGAGGCAGAGTCCCAGAAAGAGGCAGAGTCCCAGAAAGAGGCAGAGTCCCAGAAAGAGGCAGAGTCCCAGAGAGGCAGAGTCCCAGAAAGAGGCAGAGTCCCAGAAAGAGGCAGAGTCCCAGAAAGAGGCAGAGTCCCAGAAAGAGGCAGAGTCAGAAGAAGAGGCAGAGTCCCAGAAAGAGGCAGAGTCCCAGAAAGAGGCAGAGTCCAGAAAGAGGCAGAGTCCCAGAAAGAGGCAGAGTCCCAGAAAGAGCAGAGTCCCAGAAAGAGGCAGAGTCCCAGAAGAGGCAGAGTCCCAGAAAGAGCAGAGTCCCAGAAAGAGGCAGAGTCCCAGAAAAGGCAGAGTCCCAGAAAGAGGCAGAGTCCCAGAAAGAGCAGAGTCCCAGAAAGAGGCAGAGTCCCAGAAAGAGGCAGAGTCCCAGAAAGAGGCAGAGTCCCAGAAAGAGGCAGAGTCCCAGAAAGAGGCAGAGTCCCAGAAAGAGGCAGAGTCCCAGAAGAGGCAGAGTCCCAGAAAGAGCAGAGTCCCAGAAAGAGGCAGAGTCCCAGAAAGAGGCAGAGTCCCAGAAAGAGGCAGATGTCCCAGAAAGAGGCAGAGTCCCAGAAAGAGGCAGAGTCCCAGAAGAGGCAGAGTCCCAGAAAGAGGCAGAGTCCCAGAAAGAGGCAGAGTCCCAGAAAGAGGCAGAGTCCCAGAAAGAGGCAGAGTCCCAGAAAGAGGCAGAGTCCCAGAAAGAGGCAGAGTCCCAGAAAGAGGCAGAGTCCCAGAAAGAGGCAGAGTCCAGAAAGAGGCAGAGTCCCAGAAAGAGGCAGAGTCCCAGAAAGAGGCAGAGTCCCAGAAAGAGGCAGAGTCCCAGAAAGAGGCAGAGTCCCAGAAAGAGGCAGAGTCCCAGAAAGAGGCAGAGTCCCAGAAGAGGCAGAGTCCCAGAAAGAGGCAGAGTCCCAGAAAGAGGCAGAGTCCCAGAAAGAGGCAGAGTCCCAGAGAGGCAGAGTCCCAGAAAGAGGCAGAGTCCCAGAAAGAGGCAGAGTCCCAGAAAGAGGCAGAGTCCCAGAAAGAGGCAGAGTCCCAGAAAGAGGCAGAGTCCCAGAAAAGAAAGAGGCAGAGTCCCAGAAAGAGGCAGAGTCCCAGAAAGAGGCAGAGTCCCAGAAAGAGCAGAGTCCCAGAAAGAGGCAGAGTCCCAGAAAGAGGCAGAGTCCCAGAAAGAGGCAGAGTCCCAGAAAGAGGCAGACGTCCCAGAAAGAGGCAAGATTCCAAGAAAGAGCAGATGTCCCAGAAAGAGGCAGATGTCCCGAAGAGAGATGTCCCCATAAGAGGCAGATGTCCCTAAAGAGGCAGAGTCCCAGAATGAGGCAGAGTCCCAGAAAGAGGGGTCAGAGAGTCCTAGATAGAGAAAGAGGATGTCCCAGAAAGAGGCAGTGTAGTCCCAGAAGGAAGGCAGAGTCCCCAGAAAGAGGCAGAGTCCCTAGAAAGAGCAGAGTCCCAGAGAGACAGCAGAGTCCCAGTAGAGGCAAAGTCCCCAAGAGAGGCAGAGGTCCCAGAGAGACAGAGTCCCAGAAAAGAGGCAAATATCCAGAAAGAGGCAGAGTCCAAGAAAGAGGCAGAGTCCAGAGAGAGGCGGACAGTCCAGATAGCAGGCAGCGTCCCAAGAAGAGGTAATCCCAGAAAGAGGCACGAGTCCAGATGAGGACAGAGTCCCAGAAAGAGGCAGAGTCCCAGAAAGAGCAGAGTCCCCAGAAAAGAGGCAGAGTCCCAGAAGAGGCAGAGTCCACAGAATAATGATGCATGACAGTCCCAGAAAGAGCAGATGTCACAGAAAGAGGCAGAGTCCCAGAAAGAGGCAGGTACCAGAAAGAGGCAAAGTCCCAGAAAGGGCTGAGATCCCAGAAAGAGGCAGATGTCCCAGAAAGAGGCTAGAGTCCCAGCAAAGAAGCAAGAGTCCCAGCAAAGAGCAGAGTCCCCAGCAAAGAGCAGTCCCATGAAAGAGGCCAGAGTCCCAGAGAAAGAGGCAGAGTCCCAGAAAGAGCAGAGTCCAGAAAGAGGCAGAGTCCCAGAAAGAGCAGAGTCCAGAAAGAGGCAGAGTCCCAGAAAGAGGCAGAGTCCCAGAAAGAGGCAGAGTCCCAGAAAGAGGCAGAGTCCCAAGAAAGAGGCAGAGTCCCAGAAAGAGGCAGAGTCCCAGAAAGAGGCAGAGTCCCAGAAGAGGCAGAGTCCTAGAAAGAGGCAGAGTCCCAGAAAGAGCAGAGTCCCAGAAAGAGGCAGAGTCCCCAGAAGAGGCAGAGTCCAGAAAGAGGCAGAGTCCCAGAAGAGGCCAGAGTCCCAGAAAGAGGCAGAGTCCCACAAAGAGGCAGATCCCAGAAGATGCAGAGTCCCAGAAAGAGGCAGAGTCCCTGAAAGAGGCAGAGTCCCAGAAAGAGGCAGAGTCCCAGAAAGAGGCAGAGTCCCAGAAAGAGGCAGAGTCCCAGAAAGAGGCAGAGTCCCAGAAAGAGGCAGAGTCCCAGAAAGAGGCAGAGTCCCAGAAAGAGGCAGAGTCCCAGAAAGAGGCAGAGTCCCAGAAAGAGGCAGAGTCCCAGAAAGAGGCAGAGTCCCAGAAAGAGGCAGAGTCCCAGAAAGAGGCAGAGTCCCAGAAAGATGGCAGAGTCCCAGAACAGAGGCAGAGTCCCAGAAAGAGGCAGAGAGTCCCAGAAAGAGGCAGAGTCCCAGAAAGAGGCAGAGTCCCCAGAAAGAGGCAGAGTCCAGAAAGAGGGCAGAGTCCCAGAAAGAGGCAGAGCCCCCAAGAGAGGCAGAGTCCCAGAGAAGAGGCAGAGTCCCAGAAAGAGGCAGAGTCCAGAAAGAGGCAGAGTCCCAGAAAGAGGCAGAGTCCCAGAAAGAGGCAGAGTCCCAGAAAGAGGCAGAGTCCCAGAAAGAGGCAGATGTCCAGAAAGAGGCAGAGTCCCAGAAAGAGGCAGAGTCCCAGAAAGAGGCAGAGTCCAGAAAGAGGCAGAGTCCAGAAAGAGGCAGAGTCCCAGAAAGAGGCAGAGTCCAGAAAAGAGCAGAGTCCCAGAAAGAGGCAGAGTCCCAGAAAGAGGCAGAGTCCCAGAAAGAGGCAGAGTCCCAGAAAGAGGCAGAGTCCCAGAAGAGGCAGAGTCCCAGAAAGAGGCAGAGTCCCAGAAAGAGGCAGAGTCCCAGAAAGAGGCAGAGTCCCAGAGTGGCACAGTCCCCCAGAAAGAGCCCCAGAATCCCAAGAGAGGCAGAGTCCCAGAAAAGGCAGAGTCCCAGAAAGAGG
>JASTWF010000032.1:6005224-6047724 GCA_030390025.1 Squalus acanthias
AAGAGGCACAGACCCAGATAGAGGCAGATTCCCAAAGGAGAGAGGCCAATCCCCAGAAGCGCAGAGTCCCAGAAGAGCCAGAGTCCCCTCGAAGAGGCAGAGTCCCAGAAGAGGCCAGGGGAGAGACCCAGAAAGAGGCGAGGTCCCAGAAGAGGTCAGCGTCCCAGAAAGAGCAGAGTGACCCAGAAAGAGGCAGAGTCCCAGAGAGGCAGAGTCCCAGATAGAGGAAGGTCCCAGAAAGAGGCAGAGTCCCAGAAAGAGGCAGAGTCCAAGAAAGAGGCAGAGTCCAGAAAGAGGCAGAGTGCCAGAAAGAGGCAGAGTCCCAGAAAGAGGCAGAGTCCCAGAAAGAGGCAGAGTCCCAGAAAGAGGCAGAGGCCCAGAAAGAGGCAGAGTCCCAGAGAGCAGAGTCCCAGATAGATGGCAGAGTCCCAGAAAGAGGCAGAGTCCAGAAAGAGGCAGAGTCCCAGAAAGAGGCAGAGTCCCAGAAAGAGGGCAGAGTCCCAGAAAGAGGCAGAGTCCCAGAAAGAGGCAGAGTCCAGAAAGAGGCAGAGTCCCAGAAAGAGGCAGAGTCCCAGAAAGAGGCAGAGTCCCAGAAGAGGCAGAGTCCCAGAAAGAGGCAGAGTCCCAGAAAGAGGCAGGTCCCAGAAAGAGGCAGAGTCCCAGAAGAGGCAGAGTCCAGTGAGAGGCAGAGTCCAGAATGAGGCAGAGTCCCAGAAAGAGGCAGAGTCCAGAAAGAGCAGAGTCCCAGAAAGAGGCAGAGTCCCAGAAAGAGGCAGAGTCCCAGAAAGAGGCAGAGTCCAGAAAGAGGCAGAGTCCCAGAAAGAGGCAGAGTCCAGAAGAGGCAGAGTCCCAGAAAGAGGCAGAGTCCAGAAAGAGGCAGAGTCCCAGAAAGAGGCAGAGTCCCAGAAAGAGGCAGAGTCCCAGAAAGAGGCAGAGTCCCAGAAAGAGGCAGAGTCCCAGAAAGAGGCAGAGTCCCAGAAAGAGGCAGAGTCCCAGAAAGAGGCAGAGTCCCAGAAAGAGGCAGAGTCCAGAAAGAGGCAGAGTCCCAGAAAGAGGCAGAGTCCAGAAAGAGGCAGAGTCCCAGAAAGAGGCAGAGTCCCAGAAAGAGGCAGAGTCCCAGAAAGAGGCAGAGTCCCAGAAAGAGGCAGAGTCCCAGAAAGAGGCAGAGTCCCAGAAAGAGGCAGAGTCCCAGAAAGAGGCAGAGTCCCAGAAAGAGGCAGAGTCCCAGAAAGAGGCAGAGTCCCAGAAAGAGGCAGAGTCCCAGAAAGAGGCAGAGTCCCAGAAAGAGGCAGAGTCCCAGAAAGAGGCAGAGTCCCAGATAGAGGCAGAGTCCCAGAAAGAGGCAGAGTCCCAGAAAGAGGCAGAGTCCCAGAAAGAGGCAGAGTCCCAGAAAGAGGCAGAGTCCCAGAAAGAGGCAGAGTCCCAGAAAGAGGCAGAGTCCCAGAAAGAGGCAGAGACCCAGAAAGAGGCAGAGTCCCAGAAAGAGGCAGAGTCCCAGAAAGAGGCAGAGTCCCAGAAAGAGGCAGAGTCCCAGAAAGAGGCAGAGTCCCAGAAAGAGGCAGAGTCCCAGAAAGAGGCAGAGTCCCAGAAAGAGGCAGAGTCCCAGAAAGAGGCAGAGTCCCAGAAAGAGGCAGAGTCCCAGAAAGAGGCAGAGTCCCAGAAAGAGGCAGAGTCCCAGAAAGAGGCAGAGTCCCAGAAAGAGGCAGAGTCCCAGAAAGAGGCAGAGTCCCAGAAAGAGGCAGAGTCCCAGAAAGAGGCAGAGTCCCAGAAAGAGGCAGAGTCCCAGAAAGAGGCAGAGTCCCAGAAAGAGGCAGAGTCCCAGAAAGAGGCAGAGTCCCAGAAAGAGGCAGAGTCCCAGAAAGAGGCAGAGTCCCAGAAAGAGGCAGAGTCCCAGAAAGAGGCAGAGTCCCAGAAAGAGGCAGAGTCCCAGAAAGAGGCAGAGTCCCAGAAAGAGGCAGAGTCCCAGAAAGAGGCAGAGTCCCAGAAAGAGGCAGAGTCCCAGAAAGAGGCAGAGTCCCAGAAAGAGGCAGAGTCCCAGAAAGAGGCAGAGTCCCAGAAAGAGGCAGAGTCCCAGAAAGAGGCAGAGTCCCAGAAAGAGGCAGAGTCCCAGAAAGAGGCAGAGTCCCAGAAAGAGGCAGAGTCCCAGAAAGAGGCAGAGTCCCAGAAAGAGGCAGAGTCCCAGAAAGAGGCAGAGTCCCAGAAAGAGGCAGAGTCCCAGAAAGAGGCAGAGTCCCAGAAAGAGGCAGAGTCCCAGAAAGAGGCAGAGTCCCAGAAAGAGGCAGAGTCCCAGAAAGAGGCAGAGTCCCAGAAAGAGGCAGAGTCCCAGAAAGAGGCAGAGTCCCAGAAAGAGGCAGAGTCCCAGAAAGAGGCAGAGTCCCAGAAAGAGGCAGAGTCCCAGAAAGAGGCAGAGTCCCAGAAAGAGGCAGAGTCCCAGAAAGAGGCAGAGTCCCAGAAAGAGGCAGAGTCCCAGAAAGAGGCAGAGTCCCAGAAAGAGGCAGAGTCCCAGAAAGAGGCAGAGTCCCAGAAAGAGGCAGAGTCCCAGAAAGAGGCAGAGTCCCAGAAAGAGGCAGAGTCCCAGAAAGAGGCAGAGTCCCAGAAAGAGGCAGAGTCCCAGAAAGAGGCAGAGTCCCAGAAAGAGGCAGAGTCCCAGAAAGAGGCAGAGTCCCAGAAAGAGGCAGAGTCCCAGAAGAGGCAGAGTCCCAGAAAGAGGCAGAGTCCCAGAAAGAGGCAGAGTCCCAGAAAGAGGCAGAGTCCCAGAAAGAGGCAGAGTCCCAGAAAGAGGCAGAGTCCCAGAAAGAGGCAGAGTCCCAGAAAGAGGCAGAGTCCCAGAAAGAGGCAGAGTCCCAGAAAGAGGCAGAGTCCCAGAAAGAGGCAGAGTCCCAGAAAGAGGCAGAGTCCCAGAAAGAGGCAGAGTCCCAGAAAGAGGCAGAGTCCCAGAAAGAGGCAGAGTCCCAGAAAGAGGCAGAGTCCCAGAAAGAGGCAGAGTCCCAGAAAGAGGCAGAGTCCAGAAAGAGGCAGAGTCCCAGAAAGAGGCAGAGTCCCAGAAAGAGGCAGAGTCCCAGAAAGAGGCAGAGTCCCAGAAAGAGGCAGAGTCCCAGAAAGAGGCAGAGTCCCAGAAAGAGGCAGAGTCCCAGAAAGAGGCAGAGTCCCAGAAAGAGGCAGAGTCCCAGAAAGAGGCAGAGTCCCAGAAAGAGGCAGAGTCCCAGAAGAGGCAGAGTCCCAGAAAGAGGCAGAGTCCCAGAAAGAGGCAGAGTCCCAGAAAGAGGCAGAGTCCCAGAAAGAGGCAGAGTCCCAGAAAGAGGCAGAGTCCCAGAAGAGGCAGAGTCCCAGAAAGAGGCAGAGTCCCAGAAGAGGCAGAGTCCCAGAAAGAGGCAGAGTCCCAGAAAGAGGCAGAGTCCCAGAAAGAGGCAGAGTCCCAGAAAGAGGCAGAGTCCCAGAAAGAGGCAGAGTCCCAGAAGAGGCAGAGTCCCAGAAAGAGGCAGAGTCCCAGAAAGAGGCAGAGTCCCAGAAAGAGGCAGAGTCCCAGAAAGAGGCAGAGTCCCAGAAAGAGGCAGAGTCCCAGAAAGAGGCAGAGTCCCAGAAAGAGGCAGAGTCCCAGAAAGAGGCAGAGTCCCAGAAAGAGGCAGAGTCCCAGAAAGAGGCAGAGTCCCAGAAAGAGGCAGAGTCCCAGAAAGAGGCAGAGTCCCAGAAAGAGGCAGAGTCCCAGAAAGAGGCAGAGTCCCAGAAAGAGGCAGAGTCCCAGAAAGAGGCAGAGTCCCAGAAAGAGGCAGAGTCCCAGAAAGAGGCAGAGTCCCAGAAGAGGCAGAGTCCCAGAAAGAGGCAGAGTCCCAGAAAGAGGCAGAGTCCCAGAAGAGGCAGAGTCCCAGAAAGAGGCAGAGTCCCAGAAAGAGGCAGAGTCCCAGAAAGAGGCAGAGTCCCAGAAAGAGGCAGAGTCCCAGAAAGAGGCAGAGTCCCAGAAAGAGGCAGAGTCCCAGAAAGAGGCAGAGTCCCAGAAAGAGGCAGAGTCCCAGAAAGAGGCAGAGTCCCAGAAAGAGGCAGAGTCCCAGAAAGAGGCAGAGTCCCAGAAAGAGGCAGAGTCCCAGAAAGAGGCAGAGTCCCAGAAAGAGGCAGAGTCCCAGAAAGAGGCAGAGTCCCAGAAAGAGGCAGAGTCCCAGAAAGAGGCAGAGTCCCAGAAAGAGGCAGAGTCCCAGAAAGAGGCAGAGTCCCAGAAAGAGGCAGAGTCCCAGAAGAGGCAGAGTCCCAGAAAGAGGCAGAGTCCCAGAAAGAGGCAGAGTCCCAGAAAGAGGCAGAGTCCCAGAAAGAGGCAGAGTCCCAGAAAGAGGCAGAGTCCCAGAAAGAGGCAGAGTCCCAGAAAGAGGCAGAGTCCCAGAAAGAGGCAGAGTCCCAGAAAGAGGCAGAGTCCCAGAAAGAGGCAGAGTCCCAGAAAGAGGCAGAGTCCCAGAAAGAGGCAGAGTCCCAGAAAGAGGCAGAGTCCCAGAAAGAGGCAGAGTCCCAGAAAGAGGCAGAGTCCCAGAAAGAGGCAGAGTCCCAGAAAGAGGCAGAGTCCCAGAAAGAGGCAGAGTCCCAGAAAGAGGCAGAGTCCCAGAAAGAGGCAGAGTCCCAGAAAGAGGCAGAGTCCCAGAAAGAGGCAGAGTCCCAGAAAGAGGCAGAGTCCCAGAAAGAGGCAGAGTCCCAGAAAGAGGCAGAGTCCCAGAAAGAGGCAGAGTCCCAGAAGAGGCAGAGTCCCAGAAAGAGGCAGAGTCCCAGAAGAGGCAGAGTCCCAGAAAGAGGCAGAGTCCCAGAAAGAGGCAGAGTCCCAGAAAGAGGCAGAGTCCCAGAAAGAGGCAGAGTCCCAGAAAGAGGCAGAGTCCCAGAAAGAGGCAGAGTCCCAGAAAGAGGCAGAGTCCCAGAAAGAGGCAGAGTCCCAGAAAGAGGCAGAGTCCCAGAAGAGGCAGAGTCCCAGAAAGAGGCAGAGTCCCAGAAAGAGGCAGAGTCCCAGAAAGAGGCAGAGTCCCAGAAAGAGGCAGAGTCCCAGAAAGAGGCAGAGTCCCAGAAAGAGGCAGAGTCCCAGAAAGAGGCAGAGTCCCAGAAAGAGGCAGAGTCCCAGAAAGAGGCAGAGTCCCAGAAAGAGGCAGAGTCCCAGAAAGAGGCAGAGTCCCAGAAAGAGGCAGAGTCCCAGAAAGAGGCAGAGTCCCAGAAAGAGGCAGAGTCCCAGAAAGAGGCAGAGTCCCAGAAAGAGGCAGAGTCCCAGAAAGAGGCAGAGTCCCAGAAGAGGCAGAGTCCCAGAAAGAGGCAGAGTCCCAGAAAGAGGCAGAGTCCCAGAAAGAGGCAGAGTCCCAGAAAGAGGCAGAGTCCCAGAAAGAGGCAGAGTCCCAGAAAGAGGCAGAGTCCCAGAAAGAGGCAGAGTCCCAGAAAGAGGCAGAGTCCCAGAAAGAGGCAGAGTCCCAGAAAGAGGCAGAGTCCAGAAAGAGGCAGAGTCCCAGAAAGAGGCAGAGTCCCAGAAAGAGGCAGAGTCCCAGAAAGAGGCAGAGTCCCAGAAAGAGGCAGAGTCCCAGAAAGAGGCAGAGTCCCAGAAAGAGGCAGAGTCCCAGAAAGAGGCAGAGTCCCAGAAAGAGGCAGAGTCCCAGAAAGAGGCAGAGTCCCAGAAGAGCAGAGTCCCAGAAAGAGGCAGAGTCCCAGAAAGAGGCAGAGTCCCAGAAAGAGGCAGAGTCCCAGAAAGAGGCAGAGTCCCAGAAAGAGGCAGAGTCCCAGAAGAGGCAGAGTCCCAGAAAGAGGCAGAGTCCCAGAAAGAGGCAGAGTCCCAGAAAGAGGCAGAGTCCCAGAAAGAGGCAGAGTCCCAGAAAGAGGCAGAGTCCCAGAAAGAGGCAGAGTCCCAGAAGAGGCAGAGTCCAGAAAGAGGCAGAGTCCCAGAAAGAGGCAGAGTCCCAGAAAGAGGCAGAGTCCAGAAAGAGGCAGAGTCCCAGAAAGAGGCAGAGTCCCAGAAGAGGCAGAGTCCCAGAAAGAGGCAGAGTCCCAGAAAGAGGCAGAGTCCCAGAAAGAGGCAGAGTCCCAGAAAGAGGCAGAGTCCCAGAAAGAGGCAGAGTCCCAGAAAGAGGCAGAGTCCCAGAAAGAGGCAGAGTCCCAGAAAGAGGCAGAGTCCCAGAAAGAGGCAGAGTCCCAGAAAGAGGCAGAGTCCCAGAAAGAGGCAGAGTCCCAGAAAGAGGCAGAGTCCCAGAAAGAGGCAGAGTCCCAGAAAGAGGCAGAGTCCCAGAAAGAGGCAGAGTCCCAGAAAGAGGCAGAGTCCCAGAAAGAGGCAGAGTCCCAGAAAGAGGCAGAGTCCCAGAAAGAGGCAGAGTCCCAGAAAGAGGCAGAGTCCCAGAAAGAGGCAGAGTCCCAGAAAGAGGCAGAGTCCCAGAAAGAGGCAGAGTCCCAGAAAGAGGCAGAGTCCCAGAAAGAGGCAGAGTCCCAGAAAGAGGCAGAGTCCCAGAAAGAGGCAGAGTCCCAGAAAGAGGCAGAGTCCCAGAAAAGAGGCAGAGTCCCAGAAAGAGGCAGAAGTCCAGAAGAGGCAGAGTCCCAGAAAGAGGCAGAGTCCCGTAGAAAGAGGCAGAGTCCCAGAAAGAGGCAGAGTCCCAGAAAGAGGCAGAGTCCCAGAAAGAGGCAGAGTCCCAGAAAGAGGCAGAGTCCCAGAAAGAGGCAGAGTCCCAGAAAGAGGCAGAGTCCCAGAAAGAGGCAGAGTCCCAGAAAGAGGCAGAGTCCCAGAAAGAGGCAGAGTCCCAGAAAGAGGCAGAGTCCCAGAAAGAGGCAGAGTCCCAGAAAGAGGCAGAGTCCCAGAAAGAGGCAGAGTCCCAGAAAGAGGCAGAGTCCCAGAAAGAGGCAGAGTCCCAGAAAGAGGCAGAGTCCCAGAAAGAGGCAGAGTCCCAGAAAGAGGCAGAGTCCCAGAAAGAGGCAGAGTCCCAGAAAGAGGCAGAGTCCCAGAAAGAGGCAGAGTCCCAGAAAGAGGCAGAGTCCCAGAAAGAGGCAGAGTCCCAGAAAGAGGCAGAGTCCCAGAAAGAGGCAGAGTCCCAGAAAGAGGCAGAGTCCCAGAAAGAGGCAGAGTCCCAGAAAGAGGCAGAGTCCCAGAAAGAGGCAGAGTCCCAGAAAGAGGCAGAGTCCCAGAAAGAGGCAGAGTCCCAGAAAGAGGCAGAGTCCCAGAAAGAGGCAGAGTCCCAGAAAGAGGCAGAGTCCCAGAAAGAGGCAGAGTCCCAGAAAGAGGCAGAGTCCCAGAAAGAGGCAGAGTCCCAGAAAGAGGCAGAGTCCCAGAAAGAGGCAGAGTCCCAGAAAGAGGCAGAGTCCCAGAAAGAGGCAGAGTCCCAGAAAGAGGCAGAGTCCCAGAAAGAGGCAGAGTCCCAGAAAGAGGCAGAGTCCCAGAAAGAGGCAGAGTCCCAGAAAGAGGCAGAGTCCCAGAAAGAGGCAGAGTCCCAGAAAGAGGCAGAGTCCCAGAAAGAGGCAGAGTCCCAGAAAGAGGCAGAGTCCCAGAAAGAGGCAGAGTCCCAGAAAGAGGCAGAGTCCCAGAAAGAGGCAGAGTCCCAGAAAGAGGCAGAGTCCCAGAAAGAGGCAGAGTCCCAGAAAGAGGCAGAGTCCCAGAAAGAGGCAGAGTCCCAGAAAGAGGCAGAGTCCCAGAAAGAGGCAGAGTCCCAGAAAGAGGCAGAGTCCCAGAAAGAGGCAGAGTCCCAGAAAGAGGCAGAGTCCCAGAAAGAGGCAGAGTCCCAGAAAGAGGCAGAGTCCCAGAAAGAGGCAGAGTCCCAGAAAGAGGCAGAGTCCCAGAAAGAGGCAGAGTCCCAGAAAGAGGCAGAGTCCCAGAAAGAGGCAGAGTCCCAGAAAGAGGCAGAGTCCCAGAAAGAGGCAGAGTCCCAGAAAGAGGCAGAGTCCCAGAAAGAGGCAGAGTCCCAGAAAGAGGCAGAGTCCCAGAAAGAGGCAGAGTCCCAGAAAGAGGCAGAGTCCCAGAAAGAGGCAGAGTCCCAGAAAGAGGCAGAGTCCCAGAAAGAGGCAGAGTCCCAGAAAGAGGCAGAGTCCCAGAAAGAGGCAGAGTCCCAGAAAGAGGCAGAGTCCCAGAAAGAGGCAGAGTCCCAGAAAGAGGCAGAGTCCCAGAAAGAGGCAGAGTCCCAGAAAGAGGCAGAGTCCCAGAAAGAGGCAGAGTCCCAGAAAGAGGCAGAGTCCCAGAAAGAGGCAGAGTCCCAGAAAGAGGCAGAGTCCCAGAAAGAGGCAGAGTCCCAGAAAGAGGCAGAGTCCCAGAAAGAGGCAGAGTCCCAGAAAGAGGCAGAGTCCCAGAAAGAGGCAGAGTCCCAGAAAGAGGCAGAGTCCCAGAAAGAGGCAGAGTCCCAGAAAGAGGCAGAGTCCCAGAAAGAGGCAGAGTCCCAGAAAGAGGCAGAGTCCCAGAAAGAGGCAGAGTCCCAGAAAGAGGCAGAGTCCCAGAAAGAGGCAGAGTCCCAGAAAGAGGCAGAGTCCCAGAAAGAGGCAGAGTCCCAGAAAGAGGCAGAGTCCCAGAAAGAGGCAGAGTCCCAGAAAGAGGCAGAGTCCCAGAAAGAGGCAGAGTCCCAGAAAGAGGCAGAGTCCCAGAAAGAGGCAGAGTCCCAGAAAGAGGCAGAGTCCCAGAAAGAGGCAGAGTCCCAGAAAGAGGCAGAGTCCCAGAAAGAGGCAGAGTCCCAGAAAGAGGCAGAGTCCCAGAAAGAGGCAGAGTCCCAGAAAGAGGCAGAGTCCCAGAAAGAGGCAGAGTCCCAGAAAGAGGCAGAGTCCCAGAAAGAGGCAGAGTCCCAGAAAGAGGCAGAGTCCCAGAAAGAGGCAGAGTCCCAGAAAGAGGCAGAGTCCCAGAAAGAGGCAGAGTCCCAGAAAGAGGCAGAGTCCCAGAAAGAGGCAGAGTCCCAGAAAGAGGCAGAGTCCCAGAAAGAGGCAGAGTCCCAGAAAGAGGCAGAGTCCCAGAAAGAGGCAGAGTCCCAGAAAGAGGCAGAGTCCCAGAAAGAGGCAGAGTCCCAGAAAGAGGCAGAGTCCCAGAAAGAGGCAGAGTCCCAGAAAGAGGCAGAGTCCCAGAAAGAGGCAGAGTCCCAGAAAGAGGCAGAGTCCCAGAAAGAGGCAGAGTCCCAGAAAGAGGCAGAGTCCCAGAAAGAGGCAGAGTCCCAGAAAGAGGCAGAGTCCCAGAAAGAGGCAGAGTCCCAGAAAGAGGCAGAGTCCCAGAAAGAGGCAGAGTCCCAGAAAGAGGCAGAGTCCCAGAAAGAGGCAGAGTCCCAGAAAGAGGCAGAGTCCCAGAAAGAGGCAGAGTCCCAGAAAGAGGCAGAGTCCCAGAAAGAGGCAGAGTCCCAGAAAGAGGCAGAGTCCCAGAAAGAGGCAGAGTCCCAGAAAGAGGCAGAGTCCCAGAAAGAGGCAGAGTCCCAGAAAGAGGCAGAGTCCCAGAAAGAGGCAGAGTCCCAGAAAGAGGCAGAGTCCCAGAAAGAGGCAGAGTCCCAGAAAGAGGCAGAGTCCCAGAAAGAGGCAGAGTCCCAGAAAGAGGCAGAGTCCCAGAAAGAGGCAGAGTCCCAGAAAGAGGCAGAGTCCCAGAAAGAGGCAGAGTCCCAGAAAGAGGCAGAGTCCCAGAAAGAGGCAGAGTCCCAGAAAGAGGCAGAGTCCCAGAAAGAGGCAGAGTCCCAGAAAGAGGCAGAGTCCCAGAAAGAGGCAGAGTCCCAGAAAGAGGCAGAGTCCCAGAAAGAGGCAGAGTCCCAGAAAGAGGCAGAGTCCCAGAAAGAGGCAGAGTCCCAGAAAGAGGCAGAGTCCCAGAAAGAGGCAGAGTCCCAGAAAGAGGCAGAGTCCCAGAAAGAGGCAGAGTCCCAGAAAGAGGCAGAGTCCCAGAAAGAGGCAGAGTCCCAGAAAGAGGCAGAGTCCCAGAAAGAGGCAGAGTCCCAGAAAGAGGCAGAGTCCCAGAAAGAGGCAGAGTCCCAGAAAGAGGCAGAGTCCCAGAAAGAGGCAGAGTCCCAGAAAGAGGCAGAGTCCCAGAAAGAGGCAGAGTCCCAGAAAGAGGCAGAGTCCCAGAAAGAGGCAGAGTCCCAGAAAGAGGCAGAGTCCCAGAAAGAGGCAGAGTCCCAGAAAGAGGCAGAGTCCCAGAAAGAGGCAGAGTCCCAGAAAGAGGCAGAGTCCCAGAAAGAGGCAGAGTCCCAGAAAGAGGCAGAGTCCCAGAAAGAGGCAGAGTCCCAGAAAGAGGCAGAGTCCCAGAAAGAGGCAGAGTCCCAGAAAGAGGCAGAGTCCCAGAAAGAGGCAGAGTCCCAGAAAGAGGCAGAGTCCCAGAAAGAGGCAGAGTCCCAGAAAGAGGCAGAGTCCCAGAAAGAGGCAGAGTCCCAGAAAGAGGCAGAGTCCCAGAAAGAGGCAGAGTCCCAGAAAGAGGCAGAGTCCCAGAAAGAGGCAGAGTCCCAGAAAGAGGCAGAGTCCCAGAAAGAGGCAGAGTCCCAGAAAGAGGCAGAGTCCCAGAAAGAGGCAGAGTCCCAGAAAGAGGCAGAGTCCCAGAAAGAGGCAGAGTCCCAGAAAGAGGCAGAGTCCCAGAAAGAGGCAGAGTCCCAGAAAGAGGCAGAGTCCCAGAAAGAGGCAGAGTCCCAGAAAGAGGCAGAGTCCCAGAAAGAGGCAGAGTCCCAGAAAGAGGCAGAGTCCCAGAAAGAGGCAGAGTCCCAGAAAGAGGCAGAGTCCCAGAAAGAGGCAGAGTCCCAGAAAGAGGCAGAGTCCCAGAAAGAGGCAGAGTCCCAGAAAGAGGCAGAGTCCCAGAAAGAGGCAGAGTCCCAGAAAGAGGCAGAGTCCCAGAAAGAGGCAGAGTCCCAGAAAGAGGCAGAGTCCCAGAAAGAGGCAGAGTCCCAGAAAGAGGCAGAGTCCCAGAAAGAGGCAGAGTCCCAGAAAGAGGCAGAGTCCCAGAAAGAGGCAGAGTCCCAGAAAGAGGCAGAGTCCCAGAAAGAGGCAGAGTCCCAGAAAGAGGCAGAGTCCCAGAAAGAGGCAGAGTCCCAGAAAGAGGCAGAGTCCCAGAAAGAGGCAGAGTCCCAGAAAGAGGCAGAGTCCCAGAAAGAGGCAGAGTCCCAGAAAGAGGCAGAGTCCCAGAAAGAGGCAGAGTCCCAGAAAGAGGCAGAGTCCCAGAAAGAGGCAGAGTCCCAGAAAGAGGCAGAGTCCCAGAAAGAGGCAGAGTCCCAGAAAGAGGCAGAGTCCCAGAAAGAGGCAGAGTCCCAGAAAGAGGCAGAGTCCCAGAAAGAGGCAGAGTCCCAGAAAGAGGCAGAGTCCCAGAAAGAGGCAGAGTCCCAGAAAGAGGCAGAGTCCCAGAAAGAGGCAGAGTCCCAGAAAGAGGCAGAGTCCCAGAAAGAGGCAGAGTCCCAGAAAGAGGCAGAGTCCCAGAAAGAGGCAGAGTCCCAGAAAGAGGCAGAGTCCCAGAAAGAGGCAGAGTCCCAGAAAGAGGCAGAGTCCCAGAAAGAGGCAGAGTCCCAGAAAGAGGCAGAGTCCCAGAAAGAGGCAGAGTCCCAGAAAGAGGCAGAGTCCCAGAAAGAGGCAGAGTCCCAGAAAGAGGCAGAGTCCCAGAAAGAGGCAGAGTCCCAGAAAGAGGCAGAGTCCCAGAAAGAGGCAGAGTCCCAGAAAGAGGCAGAGTCCCAGAAAGAGGCAGAGTCCCAGAAAGAGGCAGAGTCCCAGAAAGAGGCAGAGTCCCAGAAAGAGGCAGAGTCCCAGAAAGAGGCAGAGTCCCAGAAAGAGGCAGAGTCCCAGAAAGAGGCAGAGTCCCAGAAAGAGGCAGAGTCCCAGAAAGAGGCAGAGTCCCAGAAAGAGGCAGAGTCCCAGAAAGAGGCAGAGTCCCAGAAAGAGGCAGAGTCCCAGAAAGAGGCAGAGTCCCAGAAAGAGGCAGAGTCCCAGAAAGAGGCAGAGTCCCAGAAAGAGGCAGAGTCCCAGAAAGAGGCAGAGTCCCAGAAAGAGGCAGAGTCCCAGAAAGAGGCAGAGTCCCAGAAAGAGGCAGAGTCCCAGAAAGAGGCAGAGTCCCAGAAAGAGGCAGAGTCCCAGAAAGAGGCAGAGTCCCAGAAAGAGGCAGAGTCCCAGAAAGAGGCAGAGTCCCAGAAAGAGGCAGAGTCCCAGAAAGAGGCAGAGTCCCAGAAAGAGGCAGAGTCCCAGAAAGAGGCAGAGTCCCAGAAAGAGGCAGAGTCCCAGAAAGAGGCAGAGTCCCAGAAAGAGGCAGAGTCCCAGAAAGAGGCAGAGTCCCAGAAAGAGGCAGAGTCCCAGAAAGAGGCAGAGTCCCAGAAAGAGGCAGAGTCCCAGAAAGAGGCAGAGTCCCAGAAAGAGGCAGAGTCCCAGAAAGAGGCAGAGTCCCAGAAAGAGGCAGAGTCCCAGAAAGAGGCAGAGTCCCAGAAAGAGGCAGAGTCCCAGAAAGAGGCAGAGTCCCAGAAAGAGGCAGAGTCCCAGAAAGAGGCAGAGTCCCAGAAAGAGGCAGAGTCCCAGAAAGAGGCAGAGTCCCAGAAAGAGGCAGAGTCCCAGAAAGAGGCAGAGTCCCAGAAAGAGGCAGAGTCCCAGAAAGAGGCAGAGTCCCAGAAAGAGGCAGAGTCCCAGAAAGAGGCAGAGTCCCAGAAAGAGGCAGAGTCCCAGAAAGAGGCAGAGTCCCAGAAAGAGGCAGAGTCCCAGAAAGAGGCAGAGTCCCAGAAAGAGGCAGAGTCCCAGAAAGAGGCAGAGTCCCAGAAAGAGGCAGAGTCCCAGAAAGAGGCAGAGTCCCAGAAAGAGGCAGAGTCCCAGAAAGAGGCAGAGTCCCAGAAAGAGGCAGAGTCCCAGAAAGAGGCAGAGTCCCAGAAAGAGGCAGAGTCCCAGAAAGAGGCAGAGTCCCAGAAAGAGGCAGAGTCCCAGAAAGAGGCAGAGTCCCAGAAAGAGGCAGAGTCCCAGAAAGAGGCAGAGTCCCAGAAAGAGGCAGAGTCCCAGAAAGAGGCAGAGTCCCAGAAAGAGGCAGAGTCCCAGAAAGAGGCAGAGTCCCAGAAAGAGGCAGAGTCCCAGAAAGAGGCAGAGTCCCAGAAAGAGGCAGAGTCCCAGAAAGAGGCAGAGTCCCAGAAAGAGGCAGAGTCCCAGAAAGAGGCAGAGTCCCAGAAAGAGGCAGAGTCCCAGAAAGAGGCAGAGTCCCAGAAAGAGGCAGAGTCCCAGAAAGAGGCAGAGTCCCAGAAAGAGGCAGAGTCCCAGAAAGAGGCAGAGTCCCAGAAAGAGGCAGAGTCCCAGAAAGAGGCAGAGTCCCAGAAAGAGGCAGAGTCCCAGAAAGAGGCAGAGTCCCAGAAAGAGGCAGAGTCCCAGAAAGAGGCAGAGTCCCAGAAAGAGGCAGAGTCCCAGAAAGAGGCAGAGTCCCAGAAAGAGGCAGAGTCCCAGAAAGAGGCAGAGTCCCAGAAAGAGGCAGAGTCCCAGAAAGAGGCAGAGTCCCAGAAAGAGGCAGAGTCCCAGAAAGAGGCAGAGTCCCAGAAAGAGGCAGAGTCCCAGAAAGAGGCAGAGTCCCAGAAAGAGGCAGAGTCCCAGAAAGAGGCAGAGTCCCAGAAAGAGGCAGAGTCCCAGAAAGAGGCAGAGTCCCAGAAAGAGGCAGAGTCCCAGAAAGAGGCAGAGTCCCAGAAAGAGGCAGAGTCCCAGAAAGAGGCAGAGTCCCAGAAAGAGGCAGAGTCCCAGAAAGAGGCAGAGTCCCAGAAAGAGGCAGAGTCCCAGAAAGAGGCAGAGTCCCAGAAAGAGGCAGAGTCCCAGAAAGAGGCAGAGTCCCAGAAAGAGGCAGAGTCCCAGAAAGAGGCAGAGTCCCAGAAAGAGGCAGAGTCCCAGAAAGAGGCAGAGTCCCAGAAAGAGGCAGAGTCCCAGAAAGAGGCAGAGTCCCAGAAAGAGGCAGAGTCCCAGAAAGAGGCAGAGTCCCAGAAAGAGGCAGAGTCCCAGAAAGAGGCAGAGTCCCAGAAAGAGGCAGAGTCCCAGAAAGAGGCAGAGTCCCAGAAAGAGGCAGAGTCCCAGAAAGAGGCAGAGTCCCAGAAAGAGGCAGAGTCCCAGAAAGAGGCAGAGTCCCAGAAAGAGGCAGAGTCCCAGAAAGAGGCAGAGTCCCAGAAAGAGGCAGAGTCCCAGAAAGAGGCAGAGTCCCAGAAAGAGGCAGAGTCCCAGAAAGAGGCAGAGTCCCAGAAAGAGGCAGAGTCCCAGAAAGAGGCAGAGTCCCAGAAAGAGGCAGAGTCCCAGAAAGAGGCAGAGTCCCAGAAAGAGGCAGAGTCCCAGAAAGAGGCAGAGTCCCAGAAAGAGGCAGAGTCCCAGAAAGAGGCAGAGTCCCAGAAAGAGGCAGAGTCCCAGAAAGAGGCAGAGTCCCAGAAAGAGGCAGAGTCCCAGAAAGAGGCAGAGTCCCAGAAAGAGGCAGAGTCCCAGAAAGAGGCAGAGTCCCAGAAAGAGGCAGAGTCCCAGAAAGAGGCAGAGTCCCAGAAAGAGGCAGAGTCCCAGAAAGAGGCAGAGTCCCAGAAAGAGGCAGAGTCCCAGAGAGAGGCAGAGTCCCAGAAAGAGGCAGAGTCCCAGAAAGAGGCAGAGTCCCAGAAAGAGGCAGAGTCCCAGAAAGAGGCAGAGTCCCAGAAAGAGGCAGAGTCCCAGAAAGAGGCAGAGTCCCAGAAAGAGGCAGAGTCCCAGAAAGAGTCAGAGTCCCAGAAAGAGGCAGAGTCCAGAAAGAGGCAGAGTCCCAGAAAGAGGCAGAGTCCCAGAAAGAGGCAGAGTCCCAGAAAGAGGCAGAGTCCCAGAAAGAGGCAGAGTCCCAGAAAGAGCAGAGTCCCAGAAAGAGGCAGAGTCCCAGAAAGAGGCAGAGTCCCAGAAAGAGGCAGAGTCCCAGAAAGAGGCAGAGTCCCAGATAGAGGCAGAGTCCCAGAAAGAGGCAGAGTCCCAGATAGAGGCAGAGTCCAGAAAGAGGCAGAGTCCCAGAAAGAGGCAGAGTCCCAGAAAGAGGCAGAGTCCCAGAAAGAGGCAGAGTCCCAGAAAGAGGCAGAGTCCCAGAAAGAGGCAGAGTCCCAGAAAGAAGCAGAGTCCCAGAAAGAGGCAGAGTCCCAGAAAGAGGCAGAGTCCCAGAAAGAGGCAGAGTCCCAGAAAGAGGCAGAGTCCCAGAAAGAGGCAGAGTCCCAGAAAGAGGCAGAGTCCCAGAAAGAGGCAGAGTCCCAGAAAGAGGCAGAGTCCCAGAAAGAGGCAGAGTCCCAGAAAGAGGCAGAGTCCCAGAAAGAGGCAGAGTCCCAGAAAGAGGCAGAGTCCCAGAAAGAGGCAGAGTCCCAGAAAGAGGCAGAGTCCCAGAAAGAGGCAGAGTCCCAGAAAGAGGCAGAGTCCCAGAAAGAGGCAGAGTCCCAGAAAGAGGCAGAGTCCCAGAAAGAGGCAGAGTCCCAGAAAGAGGCAGAGTCCCAGAAAGAGGCAGAGTCCCAGAAAGAGGCAGAGTCCCAGAAAGAGGCAGAGTCCCAGAAAGAGGCAGAGTCCCAGAAAGAGGCAGAGTCCCAGAAAGAGGCAGAGTCCCAGAAAGAGGCAGAGTCCCAGAAAGAGGCAGAGTCCCAGAAAGAGGCAGAGTCCCAGAAAGAGGCAGAGTCCCAGAAAGAGGCACAGTCCCAGATAGAGGCAGATTCCAAGTGAGAGGCCAAGTCCCAGAGAGAGGCAGAGTCCCAGAAAGAGGCAGAGTCCCAGAAGAGGCAGAGTCCCAGAAAGAGGCAGAGTCCCAGAAAGAGGCAGTCCCAGAAAGAGGCAGAGTCCCAGAAAGAGGCAGAGTCCCAGAAAGAGGCAGAGTCCCAGAAAGAGGCAGAGTCCCAGATAGAGGCAGAGTCCAAGAGAGAGGCAGAGTCCCAGAGAGAGGCAGAGTCCCAGAAAGAGGCAGAGTCCCAGAAAGAGGCAGAGTCCCAGAAAGAGGCAGAGTCCCAGAAAGAGGCAGAGTCCCACAAAGAGGCAGAGTCCCACAAAGAGGCAGAGTCCCAGAAAGAGGCAGAGTCCCACAAAGAGGCAGAGTCCCAGAAAGAGGCAGAGTCCCAGAAAGAGGCAGAGTCCCAGAAAGAGGCAGAGTCCCAGAAAGAGGCAGAGTCCCAGAAAGAGGCAGAGTCCCAGAAAGAGGCAGAGTCCCAGAAAGAGGCAGAGTCCCAGAAAGAGGCAGAGTCCCAGATAGAGGCAGCGTCCCAGAAAGAGGCAGTGTCCCAGAAAGAGGCACAGACCCAGATAGAGGCAGATTCCAAGTGAGAGGCCAAGTCCCAGAGAGAGGCAGAGTCCCAGAAAGAGGCAGAGTCCCAGAAAGAGGCAGAGTCCCAGAAAGAGGCAGAGTCCCAGAAAGAGGCAGAGTCCCAGAAAGATGCAGAGTCCCAGAAAGAGGCAGAGTCCCAGAAAGAGGCAGAGACACAGAAAGAGGCAGAGTCCCAGAAAGAGGTAGAGTCCCAGAAAGAGGCAGTGTCCCAGAAAGAGGCAGAGTCCCAGAAAGAGGCAGAGTCCCAGAAAGAGGCAGAGTCCCAGAAAGAGGTAGAGTCCCAGAAAGAGGCAGAGTCCCAGAAAGAGGCAGAGTCCCAGAAAGAGTCAGAGTCCCAGAAAGAGGCAGAGTCCCAGAAAGAGGCAGAGTCCCAGAAAGAGGCAGAGTCCCAGAAAGAGGCAGAGTCCCAGAAAGAGGCAGAGTCCCAGAAAGAGGCAGAGTCCCAGAAAGAGGCAGAGTCCCAGAAAGAGGCAGAGTCCCAGAAAGAGGCAGAGTCCCAGAAAGAGGCAGAGTCCCAGAAAGAGGCAGAGTCCCAGAAAGAGGCAGAGTCCCAGAAAGAGGCAGAGTCCCAGAAGAGGCAGAGTCCCAGAAAGAGGCAGAGTCCCAGAAAGAGGCAGAGTCCCAGAAAGAGGCAGAGTCCCAGAAAGAGGCAGAGTCCCAGAAAGAGGCAGAGTCCCAGAAAGAGGCAGAGTCCCAGAAAGAGGCAGAGTCCCAGAAAGAGGCAGAGTCCAGAAGAGGCAGAGTCCCAGAAAGAGGCAGAGTCCCAGAAAGAGGCAGAGTCCCAGAAAGAGGCAGAGTCCCAGAAAGAGGCAGAGTCCCAGAAAGAGGCAGAGTCCCAGAAAGAGGCAGAGTCCCAGAAAGAGGCAGAGTCCCAGAAAGAGGCAGAGTCCCAGAAAGAGGCAGAGTCCCAGAAAGAGGCAGAGTCCCAGAAAGAGGCAGAGTCCCAGAAAGAGGCAGAGTCCCAGAAAGAGGCAGAGTCCCAGAAAGAGGCAGAGTCCCAGAAAGAGGCAGAGTCCCAGAAAGAGGCAGAGTCCCAGAAAGAGGCAGAGTCCCAGAAAGAGGCAGAGTCCCAGAAAGAGGCAGAGTCCCAGAAAGAGGCAGAGTCCCAGAAAGAGGCAGAGTCCAGAAAGAGGCAGAGTCCCAGAAAGAGGCAGAGTCCCAGAAAGAGGCAGAGTCCCAGAAAGAGGCAGAGTCCAAGAAGAGGCAGAGTCCCAGAGAGAGGCAGAGTCCCAGAAAGAGGCAGAGTCCCAGAAGAGGCAGAGTCCAGAAGAGGCAGAGTCCCAGAAGAGGCAGAGTCCCAGAAAGAGGCAGAGTCCCAGAAAGAGGCAGAGTCCAGAAGAGGCAAATCCCAGAAAGAGGCAGAGTCCCAGAAAGAGGCAGAGTCCCAGAAAGAGGCAGAGTCCCAGAAAGAGGCAGAGTCCCAGATAGAGGCAGCGTCCCAGAAAGAGGCAGTGTCCCAGAAAGAGGCAGAGTCCCAGAAAGAGGCAGAGTCCCAGATAGAGGCAGCGTCCCAGAAAGAGGCAGTGTCCCAGAAAGAGGCAGAGTCCCAGAAAGAGGCAGAGTCCCAGAAAGAGGCAGAGTCCCAGAAAGATGCAGAGTCCCAGAAAGAGGCAGAGTCGCAGAAAGAGGCAGAGTCCCAGAAAGAGGCAGAGTCCCAGATAGAGGCAGCGTCCCAGAAAGAGGCAGTGTCCAGAAAGAGGCACAGACCCAGATAGAGGCAGATTCCAAGTGAGAGGCCAAGTCCCAGAGAGAGGCAGAGTCCCAGAAAGAGTCAGAGTCCCAGAAAGAGGCAGAGTCCCAGAAAGAGGCAGAGTCCCAGAAAGAGGCAGAGTCCCAGAAAGAGGCAGAGTCCCAGAAAGAGGCAGAGTCCCAGAGAAGAGGCAGAGTCCCAGAAAGAGGCAGAGTCCCAGAAAGAGGCAGAGTCCCAGAAAGAGGCAGAGTCCAGAGAGAGGCAGAGTCCCAGAAAGAGGCAGAGTCCCAGAAAGAGGCAGAGTCCCAGAAAGAGGCAGAGTCCCAGATAGAGGCAGAGTCCAGAGAGAGGCAGAGTCCCAGAAAGAGGCAGAGTCCCAGAAAGAGGCAGAGTCCCAGAAAGAGGCAGAGTCCCAGAAAGAGGCAGAGTCCCAGAAAGAGGCAGAGTCCCAGAAAGAGGCAGAGTCCCAGAAAGAGGCAGAGTCCACAGAAGAGGCAGAGTCCCAGAAAGAGGCAGAGTCCCAGAAAGAGGCAGAGTCCCAGAAAGAGGCAGAGTCCCAGAAAGAGGCAGAGTCCCAGAAAGAGGCAGAGTCCCAGAAAGAGGCAGAGTCCCAGAAAGAGCAGAGTCCCAGAAAGAGGCAGAGTCCCAGAAAGAGTCAGAGTCCCTGAAAGAGGCAGAGTCTCCGAAAGAGGCAGAGTCCCGAAAGAGGCAGAGTCCCAGAAAGAGGCAGAGTCCCAGAAAGAGGCAGAGTCCCAGAAAGAGGCAGAGTCCCAGAAAGAATCAGAGTCCCAGAAAGAGGCAGAGTCCCAGAAAGAAGCAGAGACCCAGAAAGAGGCAGAGTCCCAGAAAGAGGCAGAGTCGCAGAAAGAGGCAGAGTCCCAGAAAGAGGCAGAGTCCCAGAAAGAGGCAGTGTCCCAGAAAGAGGCAGAGTCCCAGAAAGAGGCAGAGTCCCAGAAAGAGGCAGAGTCCCAGAAAGAGGCAGAGTCCCAGATAGAGGCAGAGTCCAAGAGAGAGGCCGAGTCCCAGAGAGAGGCAGAGTCCCAGAAAGAGGCAGAGTCCCAGAAAGAGGCAGAGTCCCAGAAAGAGGCAGAGTCCCAGAAAGAGGCAGAGTCCCAGAAAGAGGCAGAGACCCAGAAAGAGGCAGAGTCCCAGAAGAGGCAGAGTCCCAGAAAGAGGCAGATTCCCAGAAAGAGGCAGAGTCCCAGAAAGAGGCAGAGTCCCACAAAGAGGCAGAGTCCCACAAAGAGGCAGAGTCCCAGAAAGAGGCAGAGTCCCAGAAAGAGGCAGAGTCCCAGAAAGAGGCAGAGTCCCAGAAAGAAGCAGAGTCCCAGAAAGAGTCAGAGTCCCAGAAAGAGGCAGAGTCCCAGAAAGAGGCAGAGTCGCAGAAAGAGGCAGAGTCCCAGAAAGAGTCAGAGTCCCTGAAAGAGGCAGAGTCTCCGAAAGAGGCAGAGTCCCAGAAAGAGGCAGAGTCCCAGAAAGAGGCAGAGTCCCAGAAAGAGGCAGAGTCCCAGAGAGAGAGACAGGGCAGAGAGAGAGAGAGACAGGGCAGAGAGAGAGAGAGACAGGCAGAGAGAGAGAGACAGGGCAGAGATAGAGAGAGACCGGGCAGAGAGAGAGAGACAGGGCAGAGACTGAGAGAGTGTAAGGGATTCTCTGACCCTGCGTGTCTCGTAGCCTGTGAGATTCACGCGGCTCTGTGCAGCCTGTATGTCAGTGCGGGTCTAGGCCTGGTTGCCTGTTCTGGTCTCCCGCCAGTCTGGGAACACTAGACACACCTGTGAGTGGTTCGAATCACTCTCCCTTACGGTTCTAGACACTGGACTTAGATGCGAGAGCAGTAATGGAGATAAAACTCATGTAGACTTGGTTTGAATGGTACGAAATGGAAAATCTTTATTGCATGATACTTAAAATTATGAAATACATGTCATACGCACAGATTAATGACAGTACAATCTTACAAACGGTTATAATCAATCTTAGGGAAACGAGGAACGAACGGCACAACGTGAATAGGGCACACATTACAAATATCCTTAATCTTTACACCCTCCCCTATCAATATCTATCCTAAACTAGCTTCGTAGGATCTCGAGACTCATGCTCACCACTCGTAATAACTCGGAGAAATCCCGAATAGCTGATCGGATGTTTTTCACCGCAGCACCCACGTGTCGGTCAGGAGATCTCCTGGTCCCACTTGTTTACTGGCTTCTGCTGCTCGGGCTAGTAGGCTGGACCGTCTGCTGTAGTGAAGACCTCTGTTGGTTGACTTCACAGTTTAGTCGAGGAGCACCGTTGTCAATATCACTGATACGATGTGTTTGCACAGTCCAGTTATCATTGATGCAATATGTTTTGTTAGAAGTTTAAAGAAGAAAACTTCCTGTCGAGAAGACTTGGCTGATCGACCTACAGGCGCGGTCGGGATTTACTGACCGTGGCGATGGATATGGTCTTCTTCTCTTCTCCTCTCATCTCATCTCATCTCATCTCATCTCGGGCCTTTGGTTCCGCTGCCAGTTACCAACATAGGTCTTCGTTACGCGACACGAGGTAGATCCGAACGGATCAGAAAGTTCAACAGTCTTTTCAGAAGAGGCAACAGGCACGCAGAAGCCTAACTACGAGCACACAGGAGCAGCCACGAGGTTACGAATCGACCGGATAAAACACAGGAGCAGCCACGATGATAAAAGCAGCAAGCGAGCAAGAGCGGCAAGAGCAAGAGAGCGAATGGACGGTTTGGGGCCTGCAATTATAGTGCAAAAATCTTCCGTTTCCCGCCCAACTATAATGTCCATTCTTTTGTTTAGGGTTTGGCGCCCAAATGTCTTGTATGGGTGATCTCCGTCCTTAATGGGTTTCGGGGCTACTCATGAATGTTTGAGTACCTGTTAATATTTCTCCCATTGTTAAATCGGTCGGTGTTCTCCCTGGAGGGGTTTGGGGCTTCCAAGTGTCCTGTATAACTACCTGCTAACGGCTCTCTCATCGTAGAGCCGTTGGGAGTTTACATATTAATGTCCTTTGGATGGGCCCTTAAGTACTTGGTACAATGGCTTTCCTTTGCACCTGGGAGACCGATTCCAGTATCTATGTTTATACTGCAAACCCATAATGTCTCGGGTATTATCTTCACTGTGCTGAATCGTTATCGATCTTGCAAAAAAATGTTTAATGGAACGCCATCTTGTCTGCCTGTTGAAAAGTCTAGAATGTTCTGTCACGAGGTGCGGCGGCCATTTTACAGGCTGCTTGTGTCCAATTTAAACCTGACAGCATTCTGCTGAAATAAAAGCTGTTTGAACGAAACTTTGTGTTTTCTCCTTATTAATTAAATCGCGATAATTGCGAATTCTACAGTCCCTCCTGTTGATGCGAATAACTCCGCTTATCGTATCAAAAATCTCAGTGGTGAGCAATCTTATCTCGATTTCACTCCGAATCCAGTAAATTAATCCCATAAATTTTAACTTAACTAGGGTCTCTGTGTCGTCCTTATTTCCCAAGAAAATCACATTTTATATCACCGTAGGCATCATTTGCCCTTAAACTTACACCACTTGTTTTCCTTCCCGGCGTAACCAGGCCGATACCTCACGCATCACCTGTATATTTGTCTTTTATTCAGGGAAAGGAAAAACAAAACCCAAAACCAAACGATCAACACCATCACCAAAATAAACAAATCCCAACTCTTAAACATGTCGAGTTTCCAACGTATTTACAATGAGTACAAACTTCCGCGGCGCACGCGGCGAGCGGGAGTGACGCCATTTTCCGATTACACGGTGCTCTCGTCGTGCACGCGCACGTAACGTTCTCGCCACTCTCCCGTGTTCTCATGCTTGGTGAGGCGCTTGTCTCTTTTACAATGTATGAACAATAGGTACACTACAATAAACACTTGACAGACGACTAAAATGTGGGAGGCTATTCTGATCCATGAAGGCACTTCAATATTCGTGAACAGATTCCACCACGGTGGAACCACTATGTCCAAGATGTCTGTTCCTATCTCGACAGTTTTCTGCTCTAATGTATAAAAATGCTTCTGTGATACCGCGACGGCTTTCAGAAGTTTGGTTAAATGCTCAGGGAGAGGGGGAATGAGGTATCCAAAATGCGCGACAAATCGCTGCAAGTCGGTGAAATTCTCTTTTACTGTGAGATGAACAGTGGATGGTTCAGGGATTGGGATAATTCGCTGTTGTGCTACTTGAACTTCAGCCCTGGGTTTAAAACAGAAACTGCTGTCACTCACTGGACACCGGCTACGGTTTCCATGCTGGTAGTGTTGCGCTGCAGTGGTAACACAATATGTTCCACCCCCGATGTATGCTACCTGCGGAGGCACATGATCTTGTGCCATTGCCTCCATGGTGCAATTCATGGACTTGGCGCCAGCCGTTCTGAACCCGCACTGTGGTGTTAAAAAGGCATTCAAGTGCTGGGGACACAGTATTATGTGTGCTCCCCTGCCACGACAACCAGAGAGATCTGTACCTGTCATCGTTTGCTCCCAGCGGATGACGTAAGGTGGAACCGCTGCATAACGAATGTGGGCTCCCCCCTGAATGACACCAATGTTCTCTACCCGATATACCGGGGCGGGCTTTGCTGTGTTGCCCAAAACCGGCATGCGTAATACTATTCCCATAATAGTATGGTTTGAACGTCCGCAGTCCACGGGGACTGGGTAAGCTTCTGAAGCTAGCCTGAGCTGGCACGGACTTAATGCGTTCTGAAAAGGGTGGAGCGCCCGCAGGTGTTTGTTACTTATCCAGGACGGAACCAAACCTTGTTTTAAATCCTCCAAATTACTGCGGCCCTCGCCCAGTAACCACGCCCCGTAAAGCACGCACACCTCGTTCTGCGCAGCCTGATCGGATGCATTCCGATCTTCCCTGATCAGGGCATTTACCGTACGCGCATGTTTCTCCAGCTCTGCTATGATTTCCTTTAAATGGAGAGTCATGGCTTGGTCCTCGTGTAGACCTGACCCTACCACTTTATTCTCATCTGTTAGAATGTCTTTTAACTGTGTTTTTAAACCATTAATCTGGGTCTGCAGCTCCACACTGTCTAGAGCGTTGACCACAGATGTCCCTGTATTAAAAGCAGTGAACGCATCGTTCACCAAACCCCTTCTTTGCCTCCCTACTTGATCCAAAACTTCCTGCGGTGCGGTATACAAACTTGCCTTATCAATTTCTGCAAAATCAAACTCGTAAAATTGTCTGAACATCTTGGTCAACAGGACCTGATACAACTGTTCCGTCTTTTTGGGGCACCACTCTGGTAACCGTACCTCAGTGAGATTTAAAATCACTGAGGCCACCGCGTAATGTACCCCCTGAAATAGTATCTGGTCTGTGGGGACCAGTACCAAACCGTTCCCGGGTCCCTTACTAGTTTTAGGGCACCCTTCTTCCTCAGTTAGAACCACCGGAATCGTGGGCGGGGCTTTGCGTGGGCGCGTAATGAGCTCAGTGGCATTTACTGGGATCGGGGAGAATGGGGCTCCGCACCCCCTGGTGCTCGCATCCCACCTCATCCCCTGTCCGTTATCCTGCCACTGATTAATAAAAAATATGGAGATGCCTTTGGGGCAAACGTACTTTGACCCCCACATACAAACATAAATCCCCTCATCCGGTTCCCACCATTTGTCCCAACAGACTTTCACTTGTCCGTTTGTCCCCGTAATTGTCCGATGGGTATTATTACCCAGTCGTTCCCACTCGACCGAAGAGTTCCTCATAGTTTTGCTCAGCTTTCGCAGCCACCACCATCGGCTCAATGGGACATCCCCACTACAGGTCAAACAAATCCGTTTGCCGACGGTGACGCTGATCCTGGGTGCGATGATCCGTACTTTGGGGCACATTAAAGAAGTCTCTTTGTAGGCGAACCCCGATGTGCTGGAATACTCCGTTGAGTTCGTTCCCAGCCATCCTGGCCACCTTCCCTTGTGGAAATAGGTGCTGGTCCCCTCTGCCTTCCGTCTTCCGGTCCCATCCACCGCGATGGGGGCCGTGTCCCCGGAACATCCAAACACCACGACATCCTTGGTGTGGCCTCGATAGGCCAATCCACATCCGATTGCCACGAGCAATACTAGAAGTCGTTCCATCCTTCCTTGGTTCCTGTGATCAGATAGAATGAGGTAGCCAGCCTCGCAAAAAGTCTCTGGCTTTTGTGAAGGGTGAGCGGGTCCCCTGACCTCGCCTCACGTAAACTTCAACGTTTGCTGAATAGACTTCCTCTAAAACCTAGCCTTAAAACTCCCACCATTTTATCGTTATCTGTTAAAACACTACAAACTTAACCTTGAACTAATAAACTTAAAACTTAACCTTGAACTATAAACTTAAAACCTTAAACTAATAACTTTACAGTGCCGCCCGTTCTCAGGGCGGCCCCTTTAAATTCTGAGAAGGCTGCTGCGAGCTCTTCCCGACGGTGGGAGGGCACTGACCCTTCCCTCTGATCTGCCGCAGCCTGTTGCTGCGCTGACCCTTTCCTCTGATCTGCCGCAGCCTGTTACTGCTGCGATGTGGCCTGTCTCTACCCGGGTTATCTTAACCTGAATTTTACGCCTTGGGGCAGTCTGGGGACATGACCACATCCTCCTGGGCTGGGGTTCTCTACTTGACCTACGGGGAGTTGCTATGGGCGGGGGTTCCGTGACGGACGGACCGGGTTCCGAGACCTCCAACGGGACGACCTGGGGTTCCATCACAGTCGCCGGCTCCGCCTCCGCTGACTCCGCCTCCCTAACCCCGGGGCTGGCAGTTCGTGGCTCCGCCCTGCTCGGCCCAGCAGGCGGCCCTTCACTCGTGATCTCTGCCTCCCCTGAGGACTGGACGTTCAAAGCGGGCGGCCACACCTCTGGGAACCACATTGGTACTCTCTGTGCTCCTATAGCGGCTGGCCCTGCCTCCTCTAGCTCCTCCCTCCTGTTGTCGGGACCTGCAGCTTGTGTGTCCACCCCGTGTGGATCTCTACCTATCGGCCCCAATCCTCCCAGACCGTTCCTCAGGAACCACCCGTCATCATCACTATGCTCATCTGCACTATCCTCATCTGACCAGGGAACCCTGGGTTCTTCGTCATCTAACCCCCAACTCCAGAAAAACGCTGCATGATCGTCCGGGATGTCCCTTCCCCTGATGCAAGCTGCTACGCCTGCCTGTGTGCCTTGTGGTCCTACCTGGGGCTGTGTTTTCCCATTGGCGGGATTTACCCCTGTAGTTTTCCCCTGCGCACCCGGCTGGTACAGTTTACATTGGTTTATGTGGAACCACTTAGTGCGCCGAGGTACTTTTACGGCGTAAACCATGGGACTCGCCTTGTCTACAATGTTGTAGGGTCCCATATACAGTGGTTCCAGACTCCCTACTCTGGCGTAGTTTCTGACCATGACCTGGTCTCCTACTTCCCATTCCCGCGTTTTGCGGGGTTCCAGCAACAAGCGATTGCCCTGATGCTGCCTTCCCATGTTCCCAGCCGCCTGCTCATAAACTTGCTTCAGGCGCTCCAAGAGAGTTTGGGCGAACTTGTCCCTGCTTATCTCTTGAAGCTGACCCTCAGTGAGCACCGGGGCTTGCACATGGGTGGGGGTTCGCATGAGCCTGCCGGTCATTACCTCGTGCGGGGAGTACCCCGTACTTTTTGACTGACTGGCCCGGACCCCCATGAGGACTAAAGGCAGAACTTCCGCCCATTTTTGGGGCGAGTTCCTAGTCTCTTTCCTCAATTTCTCCTTCAGGGTCCGGTTCATACGTTCGACAATCCCGGATGACTGGGGATTGTGTGCTACGTGCCACTTCCCTTCAATGCCCAAAAGCATGAGGGTGTTCTGCATCACCTGGCCGGTGAAATGACTCCCTTGGTCTGACTCCACAAAACGGGGGAGTCCCCACCGCGAGAACACTTCCCGGACCAAGATTTTTGCTGTACCCAGTGCCGTAGCTGTTCGACAAGGGAAGGCTTCCACCCACTTGGAAAACACATCCACCAGGACGAGGCAGTACTTATAACCTCCCTGGGTGGTGGGCAGGGGTCCTATATAGTCGATCTGTATCGACTGCCATGGTCCCTCTACCCTTCTTACGTGTCCCATGGGCACCTTCCTTTTCTGGGGGTCTGGGTTGTTTGCAGCGCACACAAGACAGTTTGCACAGAACTCGCGGACTTGTTCCCTGAGCCCTGGCCACCATCCCGCTTGCTCTACCCGTTGCCAGGTAACCTCGGGCCCGGGGTGCCCTGCCCCTGGTCCCTCGTGAGCCAACTGGAGGAATTCCCTCCTGTGCTGCTGCGGCACAACCCACTGCTCCCCGCGGAACAGCATGCCTTCCTTAACTGAGAGGGTTGCCGTACTGTACGGACCTTCTACCTGCCTCCCCTCAGCAATCGTTTTTAGGACTGCTTTTAGGGCGGGATCCTGGGCTTGGACGGTCTTAAGGTCTAGGGGCAATGCTACCCTGGTGTTCCCGGTATTCCCGTCCCCGCCTCGGACCGCTGCTATGGGTCCGGTCCTATAGGGGTTCCAGAAAGTGCCGTCGCGGGCACCCTCCCTGGCTAGCGCATCTGCCTGCCGGTTGCCCTCCCCACGGGGCTCTGCGGAGGAGTGAGCTTTCACCTTATGGATGAAAATCTCCCCTTCCTCCCCTACTGCTGCTGCTAAGATCTTTTCCAGCAAGGGCTTCACCGTTAAAGGTCGCCCGTCCGCGGAGGTGTATCCGCGGCGGGACCAAATGGCCAGGTATTCCGTACACGAATTGCAGGTGAACATACTGTCCGAGCAAATCGTGTATGGGGTTGGGAAAATGTCTGGGTGGGTCACCACGTACACCACGGCAGACAGCTCAGCCTGCTGCGCGCTCATGGTGCTAGGGAGCTTGATCGCCAGGGCAAGGTCTGCCGCAGGGTCATAAACTCCACACCCTGTGAGTCGCTCGCCAGCAGACACTGTGCTAGACCCATCAACATAAATCTCGCGCCCAGTGGGATGTATCCCGGCCCGTAAACCTATGTTGACGTCCCACACCCCTTCCACCGAACACCGGTGGGCTGTACCGGGGTATACCAAATTGGCCGCAAGCCTGGGCTCGCAAAGACCTTTTACTCTAAGATCCAACTGGGAGAGAAGAAGGGTCCAACGCGCAATGCGTGCGCTGCTTACGGTCCCGTCTTTAATCCTCCCATCCAGAAGCATCTTAGTTGGTGTGTGATGTGTGAGGAGAGTGATGGGAGAGAGCCCTGTGAAGATCGCTGATCTTTTCACAGCCCAATGCGTGGCTAAAAGGTGCCTTTCGCAATTGGAAAAGCTTCTCTCCACATCCGTTAATACCCTGGATGAATAGACAACCGGCCTCAGCTTGCCGTGACGCTCTTGGAGCAGCACGGCGCTTAAGCTGTCCCCGCTGGCAGCTACCTCCAGGAAAAACTCCTTCCCCCCATCTATGGCCCCTAAGGCTGGCGCGGTCTGCAGATCCCTTTTTAACTTCTCGAAGGCTGCTTGGCAGCCCTCGTCCCAAAGCCACTCCACCCCCTTATGGAGGAGTCGGAGGAGCGGCGCCGCTGTGGCCGCATAATCTTCGATAAAATCCCTGCAGTAACCGGTCAGTCCCAAGAAGGACCTCACACCCCTTACGTTGTTGGGAATCGGTAATTCTTGCACCGACTCCCTCCTTGCTTTGTCTATGGCTCTTTCCCCAGCGCGTAGGGTCCGTCCCAGGAATTTTACTTCCTTTTGACCGATACGTGCTTTCTTTGGGTTTACTTTAAAACCCTTTCTCGCTAACAGCTCCAATAACTCGTCCAGTAGTGGTCCGTGCTCCTCCCTTGAGTCCGTAAATAGGAGCAAATCATCCACATACTGTACTATCTGATTGGGCTGACTAAACTCCTTTAAACTTCCTGCCATACACTGGTGAAAAATACTGGGGCTATTGTGGAAACCCTGTGGCAAACAGTTCCACGTGTACTGTTGCCCTTTAAACGTAAAGGCAAACTTGTACTGGTCCTCTCGCCGCAGCGGGATGGACCAAAAACCGTTCGAGATATCCAGCACCGTGAACGTGGTCGCGGACGCTGGGATGCTCCCTATTAGGTCAGCAACTGCTGCTACTGTGGGCGCGCAGGCGGGAATGTTACTGTTAAGGACTCTGTAGTCCACCGTGGCTCTCCACGAATTATCCGGCTTCCTAACCGGCCATAATGGGGAGTTCACGTGTGTGGCTATCGGCCTCAACACGCCCTGCTGCACCAAGGAAGACATTGCTGCCTCCATATCGGGTTCTGCTTCTTTGGGGAAGTTATACTGCTTTTGGGGTCGGGTCATGGGGTCCCCATCTACGCTGACCTCAAACCCGACCACCCTCCCACAATCGTGCTTGTGGGTTGCAAACGCGTGCATATTATCTGACACGTACGTTTGCATGTCCGTTGGGACATCTGCGACCATAAGCCTGAGGTCGTAGCCTCCGGATGGCTGTACGGTACACAGGACCCCCGTTTCTTCCTCTCCTTGAATTACCATTACCTCGCCTTTTTCACCTTTAGCCCCCCAGAGACAGTGATTTCTGAGGTCCACGAGGATCCCGTGTCCCGCTAGGAGATCGGACCCGAGAATACCTCTTCCACCCCCCTTTTGCCATGCCATCAGTATACACTTCCACTTAAGGCGAAGTGTTCCTAAACGAATGGATAGCGGGAGGGAAAACGTGCCAGCCTGTTCTTTCCCTGTGAACCCTGCTAGCGTGAATGGGACCTTGGTAGATAGCGGCGAGTCAAAAGGGTCATCTGTATGGATTATGGTGCAAGACGCTCCCGTGTCCAACAAATAACTGCCCTTCTGTTTCTCTACCTCCATCTCCACCACAGGTCGCCTCCACGCATCATAGCTGAGCGGACACAGGTAGACGGGCTGTGCTGGTTCTAGTCATGGGGCACTATTAGACGGTCCTGCGGCACCTACGGGGCCGGTTGCGACCGCCACCTGTCCACGCGCATTCAAAACCATCTTGCGCATGGCTCCTAACACTGCTTCGAGGTCGTCGGGGGAGGTGGGTGCCTTTGCTTCCTTAGGCGGGACAGGCGCCTGGGCTCGGACCGCGGGATTTTTATCCTTGGAATCCTTCCAAGGGTTCCTGCAGTGCTTGCGCCAGTGCCCTGTCTTCCCACACCCGTAACAGGCATTACTTGCCTGTGGGGCGCGATTACCCTCCTGATGCCACTCTCTTTGAGCTGGGGCTGCGGGTCGTACCTCATGTACTCTTCCCTTAAAGGGACGTGTCGTCATACCCCTTATGTTACGGTAACCTAACGTGAGTCGATTCAAGACCGACTCTTCCGTAAGGTTGAGGTCATTGGGATCGAACCAGGCTTTTGCCTGCTCTCTAACGGCTGGTAAACTGTTGGCTATTATGCACCTAAGCCAATGAATTAAAGCGGCGCCTTCCACATCTTCGCGCTCGGGCGCACCTAGACAGCTGCGCTCATATACTGGCCACAGCCTGTCGGCAAAAACCTTCGGGGGTTCTCCCTCCATCTGCACTGTCTGTCCCACTCTAGCAAACGGACCTCCGTCGTTCGCTCCCACTACTTCTAGGACCTCATTTTTCAATTCCTCATAACTTTTATTTCCCCTCTTGCTCTCGCCTGAGAGACACTGAAGGACCGAGCTGTCTAACGAGAACAGCAGCATTTTTGCTGTCTCCCCATCATCGCAGCCGTTGATGGCTGCGGCTTGCTCAACTTCCCTGAAATGGACGGAAGGGTCGTCTATCTCGGTCAGCTTCCTTACGTGGTTTATCATGGCTCTCAGCTGATGTGAACTGTGAGGCAACACCAGCTGTCCGAGGAGATCCCCCGGTTCTTCCCCACCGTTTCTGCTTGGGCCCCTTTTAATCCCCGTTACTGGATACAACGATCCCTTTTCTACTTCCTTTTCAACGGGCTCTTTTGTTTCTTCCGTTGCTTCCTCCCTAACCCAGGTTTCTGAATAGCTGGGTGGCGCGGAGGGCGCAGTGGCTACTACTTCTTCTGCTTTACTTGGTGGGGAATTTCTAAATCTCTCATTTACTAGCGGCTGGCGCGCCGACGGATTGATAAGGCACACCATGCCGTTCGCATTATTCACGGCCTTTTTGAGGCTCTCTATCTCTTTTTGGCAGGCGCTATGGTCGGCTCCCTGAAACTTATCCTCAAGGGCCAACTTATACGCCGACCTAACCCCCATTAAGCTCTCTTCCTGAGTTCTTATCTGGGCAGCTTGGCGGTTACATCTTTCCTTCATCCTACTCTCGTTCAATTTTGCTTCAGTGATCTGGCACTCGAGATACTCTACCCTTGTTTTAAGGTAACTGGAGACTTCCGGGCTTTCCTGGCGTAACTCATTTAAATTCTTAATGAGCACCTCCCCTCCAGAAACCTTCTCCTCCATTTCCTCCTCTAAATGCCTGATTCGAGCTGTTAGCGCTGTATTGGTCTGGTTTGAAATCTGAACCTGCCTTTTGTAGCACATAAGCCAGACTGCTTTCTCAACTGCCTTTTTATGCTCCTTACTATCAGTCCACCTTTCAGCTGCCTCTAGTGGGCTCTTATCCGCTAACAACTCACTTATCCACTTTTTAGTTAGATTAACCTTTCCAAACACATAATCCGCTATCTTTTCCTGCATAACATTTCGTACAGTCATTCCAAAATCTAACACACTACCCTCTCGCTGCCAGTGTCCTGCCGCGGTCGCCATTTTCTGTAAGGGATTCTCTGACCCTGCGTGTCTCGTAGCCTGTGAGATTCACGCGGCTCTGTGCAGCCTGTATGTCAGTGCGGGTCTAGGCCTGGTTGCCTGTTCTGGTCTCCAGCCAGTCTGGGAACACTAGACACACCTGTGAGTGGTTCGAATCACTCTCCCTTACGGTTCTAGACACTGGACTTAGATGCGAGAGCAGTAATGGAGATAAAACTCATGTAGACTTGGTTTGAATGGTACGAAATGGAAAATCTTTATTGCATGATACTTAAAATTATGAAATACATGTCATACGCACAGATTAATGACAGTACAATCTTACAAACGGTTATAATCAATCTTAGGGAAACGAGGAACGAACGGCACAACGTGAATAGGGCACACATTACAAATATCCTTAATCTTTACACCCTCCCCTATCAATATCTATCCTAAACTAGCTTCGTAGGATCTCGAGACTCATGCTCACCACTCGTAATAACTCGGAGAAATCCCGAATAGCTGATCGGATGTTTTTCACCGCAGCACCCACGTGTCGGTCAGGAGATCTCCTGGTCCCACTTGTTTACTGGCTTCTGCTGCTCGGGCTAGTAGGCTGGACCGTCTGCTGTAGTGAAGACCTCTGTTGGTTGACTTCACAGTTTAGTCGAGGAGCACCGTTGTCAATATCACTGATACGATGTGTTTGCACAGTCCAGTTATCATTGATGCAATATGTTTTGTTAGAAGTTTAAAGAAGAAAACTTCCTGTCGAGAAGACTTGGCTGATCGACCTACAGGCGCGGTCGGGATTTACTGACCGTGGCGATGGATATGGTCTTCTTCTCTTCTCCTCTCATCTCATCTCATCTCATCTCATCTCGGGCCTTTGGTTCCGCTGCCAGTTACCAACATAGGTCTTCGTTACGCGACACGAGGTAGATCCGAACGGATCAGAAAGTTCAACAGTCTTTTCAGAAGAGGCAACAGGCACGCAGAAGCCTAACTACGAGCACACAGGAGCAGCCACGAGGTTACGAATCGACCGGATAAAACACAGGAGCAGCCACGATGATAAAAGCAGCAAGCGAGCAAGAGCGGCAAGAGCAAGAGAGTGAATGGACGGTTTGGGGCCTGCAATTATAGTGCAAAAATCTTCCGTTTCCCGCCCAACTATAATGTCCATTCTTTGGTTTAGGGTTTGGCGCCCAAATGTCTTGTATGGGTGATCTCCGTCCTTAATGGGTTTCGGGGCTACTCATGAATGTTTGAGTACCTGTTAATATTTCTCCCATTGTTAAATCGGTCGGTGTTCTCCCTGGAGGGGTTTGGGGCTTCCAAGTGTCCTGTATAACTACCTGCTAACGGCTCTCTCATCGTAGAGCCGTTGGGAGTTTACATATTAATGTCCTTTGGATGGGCCCTTAAGTACTTGGTACAATGGCTTTCCTTTGCACCTGGGAGACCGATTCCAGTATCTATGTTTATACTGCAAACCCATAATGTCTCGGGTATTATCTTCACTGTGCTGAATCGTTATCGATCTTGCAAAAAATGTTTAATGGAACGCCATCTTGTCTGCCTGTTGAAAAGTCTAGAATGTTCTGTCACGAGGTGCGGCGGCCATTTTACAGGCTGCTTGTGTCCAATTTAAACCTGACAGCATTCTGCTGAAATAAAAGCTGTTTGAACGAAACTTTGTGTTTTCTCCTTATTAATTAAATCGCGATAATTGCGAATTCTACAAGAGAGAGAGACAGGGCAGAGACTGAGAGAGAGTGAGACAGGGCAGAGACAGAGTGAGAGAGACAGGGCGGAGACAGAGAGAGAGAGACAGGCAGAGACAGAGAGAGAGAGAGACAGGGCAGAGACAGAGAGAGAGAGAGACAGGGCGGAGACAGAGAGAGAGATAGACAGGGCAGAGACTGAGAGAGAGTGAGACAGGGCAGAGACAGAGAGAGAGAGACAGGGCAGAGACAGAGAGAGAGAGACAAGGCAGAGACAGAGAGAGAGAGAGACAGGGCAGAGACAGAGAGAGAGAGAGACAGGGCAGAGACAGAGAGAGAGAGACAGGGCCGAGACAGAGAGATAGAGACAGGGCAGAGACAGAGAGAGAGAGACAGGGCAGAGACAGAGAGAGAGAGACAGGGCAGAGCAGAGAGAGAGAGAGACAGGGCAGAGAGAGAGAGAGACAGGGCAGAGAGAGAGAGAGAGACAGGGCAGATACAGAGACAGAGAGAGACAGGGCAGATACACAGAGAGAAAGAGACAGGGCAGAGAGTGAGAGAGAGAGACAGGGCAGAGACAGAGAGAGAGAGACAGGGCACAGACAGAGAGAGAGAGACAGGGCAGAGACTGAGAGAGAGAGACAGGGCAGAGACTGAGAGAGAGACAGGGCAGAGACTGAGAGAGAGCCAGGGCAGAGAGAGAGAGAGAGACAGGGCAGAGAGAGAGAGAGAGACAGGGCAGAGACTGAGAGAGAGACAGGTCAGAGACTGAGAGAGAGACAGGGCAGAGACTGAGAGAGAGCCAGGGCAGAAAGAGAGAAAGAGAGACAGGGCAGAGAGAGAGAGAGAGAGAGAGAGAGACAGGGCAGAGACAGAGAGAGACAGGGCAGAGACTGAGAGAGACAGGGCAGAGACTGAGAGAGAGACAGGGCAGGGACTGAGGGAGGGACAGGGCAGAGACTGAGAGAGACCGAGAGAGAGACAGGGCAGAGAGAGAGAGAGAGAGAGAGAGAGCCAGGGCAGAGAGAGAGACAGTGAGAGAGAGAGCCAGGGCAGAGAGAGAGAGAGAGAGAGAGAGAGCCAGGGCAGAGAGAGAGAGAGAGAGACAGGGCAGGGACAGAGAGAGAGAGACAGGGCAGAGACAGAGACAGAGAGAGAGAGAGACAGGGCAGAGACAGAGAGAGAGAGACAGGGCAGAGAGAGAGAGAGAGAGAGAGACAGGGCAGAGACAGAGAGATAGAGACAGGGCAGAGACAGAGAGAGAGAGACAGGGCAGAGACAGAGAGAGAGAGACAGGGCAGAGACAGTGAGACAGAGAGACAGGGCAGGGCAGAGAGAGAGAGAGAGAGAGACAGGGCACAGAGAGACAGAGAGAGAGAGACAGGGCAGAGAGACAGAGAGAGAGAGACAGGGCAGAGAGAGAAGAGAGAGACAGGGCAGAGAGAGAGAGAGAGAGAGACGGGGCAGAGACTGAGAGAGAGACAGGGCAGATACAGAGACAGAGAGAGACAGGGCAGATACACAGAGAGAAAGAGACAGGGCAGAGACTGAGAGAGAGAGAGACAGGGCAGAGACAGAGAGAGAGAGACAGGGCACAGACAGAGAGAGAGAGACAGGGCAGAGACTGAGAGAGAGACAGGGCAGAGACTGAGAGAGAGACAGGGCAGAGACTGAGAGAGAGCCAGGGCAGAGAGAGAGAGAGAGACAGGGCAGAGACTGAGAGAGAGACAGGGCAGAGACTAAGAGAGAGACAGGGCAGAGACTGAGAGAGAGCCAGGGCAGAGAGAGAGAGAGAGACAGGGCAGAGAGAGAGAGAGAGAGAGAGAGAGACAGGGCAGAGACAGAGAGAGACAGGGCAGAGACTGAGAGAGACAGGGCAGAGACTGAGAGAGAGACAGGGCAGGGACTGAGGGAGGGACAGGGCAGAGACTGAGAGAGACCGAGAGAGAGACATGGCAGAGAGAGAGAGAGAGAGAGAGAGAGAGCCAGGGCAGAGAGAGAGAGAGAGAGAGAGAGAGAAAGCCAGGGCAGAGAGAGAGAGAGAGAGAGAGAGCCAGGGCAGAGAGAGAGAGAGCCAGGGCAGAGAGAGAGAGAGAGACAGGGCAGAGAGAGAGAGAGAGAGACAGGGCAGAGACAGAGAGAGAGAGAGAGAGAGGGCAGAGACAGTGAGAGAGAGAGACAGGGCAGAGAGAGAGAGAGACAGAGCAGAGAGAGAGAGAGAGACAGGGCAGAGAGAGAGAGAGACAGGGCAGAGAGAGAGAGAGACAGGGCAGAGAGAGAGAGAGAGACAGGGCAGAGAGAGAGAGAGACAGGGCAGAGAGAGAGAGAGACCGGGCAGAGAGAGAGAGACAGGGCAGAGACAGAGAGAGAGAGAGACAGGGCAGAGACTGAGAGAGAGAGAGACAGGTCAGAGACTGAGAGAGAGTGAGACAGGGCAGAGACAGAGAGAGAGAGACAGGGCAGAGACAGAGAGAGAGAGACAGGGCGGAGACAGAGAGAGAGATAGACAGGGCAGAGACTGAGAGAGAGTGAGACAGGGCAGAGACAGAGAGAGAGAGACAGGGCAGAGACAGAGAGAGAGAGACAGGGCAGAGACAGAGAGAGAGAGAGACAGGGCAGAGACAGAGAGAGAGAGAGACAGGGCAGAGACAGAGAGAGAGAGACAGGGCCGAGACAGAGAGATAGAGACAGGGCAGAGACAGAGAGAGAGAGACAGGGCAGAGACAGAGAGAGAGAGACAGGGCAGAGACAGAGAGAGAGAGAGACAGGGCAGGGCAGAGAGAGAGAGAGAGAGAGACAGGGCAGAGAGACAGAGAGAGAGAGACAGGGCAGATACAGAGACAGAGAGAGACAGGGCAGATACACAGAGAGAAAGAGACAGGGCAGAGAGTGAGAGAGAGAGAGACAGGGCAGAGACAGAGAGAGAGAGACAGGGCACAGACAGAGAGAGAGAGACAGGGCAGAGACTGAGAGAGAGACAGGGCAGAGACTGAGAGAGAGACAGGGCAGAGACTGAGAGAGAGCCAGGGCAGAGAGAGAGAGAGAGACAGGGCAGAGAGAGAGAGAGAGACAGGGCAGAGACTGAGAGAGAGACAGGGCAGAGACTGAGAGAGAGGCAGGGCAGAGACTGAGAGAGAGCCAGGGCAGAAGAGAGAAAGAGAGACAGGGCAGAGAGAGAGAGAGAGAGAGAGAGAGACAGGGCAGAGACAGAGAGAGACAGGGCAGAGACTGAGAGAGACAGGGCAGAGACTGAGAGAGAGACAGGGCAGGGACTGAGGGAGGGACAGGGCAGAGACTGAGAGAGACCGAGAGAGAGACAGGGCAGAGAGAGAGAGAGAGAGAGAGAGAGCCAGGGCAGAGAGAGAGACAGTGAGAGAGAGAGCCAGGGCAGAGAGAGAGAGAGAGAGAGAGAGCCAGGGCAGAGAGAGAGAGAGAGACAGGGCAGGGACAGAGAGAGAGAGACAGGGCAGAGACAGAGACAGAGAGAGAGAGAGACAGGGCAGAGACAGAGAGAGAGAGACAGGGCAGAGAGAGAGAGAGAGAGAGAGACAGGGCAGAGACAGAGAGATAGAGACAGGGCAGAGACAGAGAGAGAGAGACAGGGCAGAGACAGAGAGAGAGAGACAGGGCAGAGACAGTGAGACAGAGAGACAGGGCAGGGCAGAGAGAGAGAGAGAGAGAGACAGGGCACAGAGAGACAGAGAGAGAGAGACAGGGCAGAGAGACAGAGAGAGAGAGACAGGGCAGAGAGAGAGAGAGAGAGACAGGGCAGAGAGAGAGAGAGAGAGAGACGGGGCAGAGACTGAGAGAGAGACAGGGCAGATACAGAGACAGAGATAGACAGGGCAGATACACAGAGAGAAAGAGACAGGGCAGAGACTGAGAGAGAGAGAGACAGGGCAGAGACAGAGAGAGAGAGACAGGGCACAGACAGAGAGAGAGAGACAGGGCAGAGACTGAGAGAGAGACAGGGCAGAGACTGTGAGAGAGACAGGGCAGAGACTGAGAGAGAGCCAGGGCAGAGAGAGAGAGAGAGACAGGGCAGAGACTGAGAGAGAGACAGGGCAGAGACTAAGAGAGAGACAGGGCAGAGACTGAGAGAGAGCCAGGGCAGAGAGAGAGAGAGAGAGACAGGGCAGAGAGAGAGAGAGAGAGAGAGAGAGACAGGGCAGAGACAGAGAGAGACAGGGCAGAGACTGAGAGAGACAGGGCAGAGACTGAGAGAGAGACAGGGCAGGGACTGAGGGAGGGACAGGGCAGAGACTGAGAGAGACCGAGAGAGAGACATGGCAGAGAGAGAGAGAGAGAGAGAGAGAGAGCCAGGGCAGAGAGAGAGAGAGAGAGAGAGAGAGAGAGAAAGCCAGGGCAGAGAGAGAGAGAGAGAGAGAGAGCCAGGGCAGAGAGAGAGAGAGCCAGGGCAGAGAGAGAGAGAGAGACAGGGCAGAGAGAGAGAGAGAGAGACAGGGCAGAGACAGAGAGAGAGAGAGAGAGAGGGCAGAGACAGTGAGAGAGAGAGACAGGGCAGAGAGAGAGAGAGACAGAGCAGAGAGAGAGAGAGAGACAGGGCAGAGAGAGAGAGAGACAGGGCAGAGAGAGAGAGAGACAGGGCAGAGAGAGAGAGAGAGACAGGGCAGAGAGAGAGAGAGACAGGGCAGAGAGAGAGAGAGACCGGGCAGAGAGAGAGAGACAGGGCAGAGACAGAGAGAGAGAGAGACAGGGCAGAGACTGAGAGAGAGAGAGACAGGTCAGAGACTGAGAGAGAGTGAGACAGGGCAGAGACAGAGAGAGAGAGACAGGGCAGAGACAGAGAGAGAGAGACAGGGCAGAGACAGAGAGAGAGAGACAGGGCAGAGACAGAGAGAGAGAGAGACAGGGCAGAGACAGAGAGAGAGAGAGACAGGGCAGAGACAGAGAGAGAGAGACAGGGCCGAGACAGAGAGATAGAGACAGGGCAGAGACAGAGAGAGAGAGACAGGGCAGAGACAGAGAGAGAGAGACAGGGCAGAGACAGAGAGAGAGAGAGACAGGGCAGGGCAGAGAGAGAGAGAGAGAGAGACAGGGCAGAGAGACAGAGAGAGAGAGACAGGGCAGATACAGAGACAGAGAGAGACAGGGCAGATACACAGAGAGAAAGAGACAGGGCAGAGAGTGAGAGAGAGAGAGACAGGGCAGAGACAGAGAGAGAGAGACAGGGCACAGACAGAGAGAGAGAGACAGGGCAGAGACTGAGAGAGAGACAGGGCAGAGACTGAGAGAGAGACAGGGCAGAGACTGAGAGAGAGCCAGGGCAGAGAGAGAGAGAGAGACAGGGCAGAGAGAGAGTGAGAGACAGGGCAGAGACTGAGAGAGAGACAGGGCAGAGACTGAGAGAGAGACAGGGCAGAGACTGAGAGAGAGCCAGGGCAGAAAGAGAGAAAGAGAGACAGGGCAGAGAGAGAGAGAGAGAGAGACAGGGCAGAGACAGAGAGAGACAGGGCAGAGACTGAGAGAGACAGGGCAGAGACTGAGAGAGAGACAGGGCAGGGACTGAGGGAGGGACAGGGCAGAGACTGAGAGAGACCGAGAGAGAGACAGGGCAGAGAGAGAGAGAGAGAGAGAGAGCCAGGGCAGAGAGAGAGACAGTGAGAGAGAGAGCCAGGGCAGAGAGAGAGAGAGAGAGAGAGAGAGCCAGGGCAGAGAGAGAGAGAGAGAGACAGGGCAGGGACAGAGAGAGAGAGACAGGGCAGAGACAGAGACAGAGAGAGAGAGAGACAGGGCAGAGACAGAGAGAGAGAGACAGGGCAGAGACAGAGACAGAGAGAGAGAGAGACAGGGCAGAGACAGAGAGAGAGAGACATGGGAAAGAGAGAGAGAGAGAGAGAGAGACAGGGCAGAGACAGAGAGATAGAGACAGGGCAGAGACAGAGAGAGAGAGACAGGGCAGAGACAGAGAGAGAGAGACAGGGCAGAGAGAGAGAGAGACAGGGCAGAGAGAGAGAGACAGAGAGAGAGAGGGCAGAGAGAGACAGAAAGAGAGAGACAGGGCAGAGAGACAGAGAGAGAGAGACAGGGCAGAGACAGTGAGACAGAGGGGACTCTGCCTCTTTCTGGGAATCTGCCTCTTTCTGGGACTCTGCCTCTTTCTAGGACTCTGCCTCTTTCTGGGACTCTGCTCTCTTCTGGGACTCTGCCTCTTTCTGGGACTCTGCCTCTTTCTGCGACTCTGCCTCTTTCTGGGACTCTGCCTCTTTCTGGGACTCTGCCTCTTTCTGGGACTCTGCCTCTTTCTGGGACTCTGCCTCTTTCTGGGACTCTGCCTCTTTCTGGGACTCTGCCTCTTTCTGGGACTCTGCCTCTTTCTGGGACTCTGTCTCTTTCTGGGACTCTGCTTCTTTCTGGGACTCTGTCTCTTTCTGCGACTCTGCCTCTTTCTGGGACTCTGCCTCTTTCTGGGACTCTGCCTCTTTCTGGGACTCGGCCTCTTTCTGGGACTCTGCCTCTTTCTGGGACTCTGCCTCTTTCTGGGACTCTACCTCTTTCTGGGACTCTGCCTCTTTCTGAGTCTCTGCCTCTCTCTGGGACGCTGCTTCTCTCTGGGACTCTGCCTCTCTCTGGGACTCTGCCTCTCTCTGGGACTCTGCCTCTTTCTGGGTCTCTGCCTCTCTCTGGGGCTCTGCCTCTCTCTGGGACGCTGCTTCTTTCTGGGACTCTGCCTCTTTCTGGGACTCTGCCTCTTTCTGGGACTCTGCCTCTTTCTGGGACTCTACCTCTCTGGGACTCTGCCTCTTTCTGGGTCTCTGCCTCTTTCTGGGACTCTGCCTCTTTCTGGGACTCTGCCTCTTTCTGTGACTCTGCCTCTTTCTGGGACTCTGCCTCTTTCTGGGACTCTGCCTCTTTCTGGGACTCTGCCTCTTTCTGGGACTCTGCCTCTTTCTGGGACTCTGTCTCTTTCTGGGACTCTGTTTCTTTCTGGGACTCTGTCTCTTTCTGGGACTCTGCCTCTTTCTGGGACTCTGCCTCTTTCTGGGACTCTGCCTCTTTCTGGGTCTCTGCCTCTCTCTGGGACTCTGCCTCTCTCTGGGACGCTGCTTCTCTCTGGGACTCTGCCTCTCTCTGGGACTCTGCCTCTTTCTGGGACTCGGCCTCTATCTGGGATTATGTCTCTCTGGGACTCTGCCTCTTTCTGGGACTCTACCTCTTTCTGGGACTCTGCCTCTTTCTGGGACTCTGCCTCTTTCTGGGACTCTGTCTCTTTCTGGGACTCTGTCTCTTTCTGGGACTCTGCCTCTTTCTGGGACTCTGCCTCTTTCTGGGACTCTACCTCTTTCTGGGACTCTGCCTCTTTCTGGGTCTCTGCCTCTCTCTGGGACTCTGCCTCTTTCTGGGTCTCTGCCTCTCTCTGGGACTCTGCCTCTCTCTGGGACGCTGATTCTCTCTGGTACTCTACCTCTCTCTGGGAATCTGCTCTTTCTGGGACTCGGCCTCCAACTTGGACTCTGTTTCTTTCTGGGACTCTGCCTCTTTCTGGGACTCTGCCTCTTTCTGGGACTCTGCCTCTTTCTGGGACTCTGCCTCTTTCTGGGACTCTGTCTCTTTCTGGGACTCTGTTTCTTTCTGGGACTCTGCCTCTTTCTGGGACTCTGCCTCTTTCTGGGACTCTGCCTCTTTCTGGGACTCTGCCTCTTTCTGGGACTCTGCTTCTCTCTGGGACTCTGCCTCTTTCTGGGACTCTGCCTCTTTCTGGGACTCTGCCTCTTTCTGGGACTCTGCCTCTTTCTGGGACTCTGCCTCTTTCTGGGTCTCTGCCTCTTTCTGGGACTCTGCCTCTTTCTGGGACTCTGCTTCTTTCTGGGACTCTGCCTCTTTCTGGGACTCTGCCTCTTTCTGGGTCTCTGCCTCTTTCTGGGACTCTGCCTCTTTCTGGGACTCTGCCTCTTTCTGGGACTCTGCCTCTTTCTGGGACTCTGCCTCTTTCTGTGTCTCTGCCTCTCTCTGGGGCTCTGCCTCTCTCTGGGACGCTGCTTCTCTCTGGGACTCTGCCTCTCTCTGGGACTCTGCCTCTTTCTGGGACTCGGCCTCTATCTGGGATTATGTCTCTCTGGGACTCTGCCTCTTTCTGGGACTCTGCCTCTTTCTGGGACTCTGCCTCTTTCTGGGACTCTGCCTCTTTCTGGGACTCTGCTTCTCTCTGGGACACTGCCTCTTTCTGGGACTCTGCCTCTTTCTGCGACTCTGCCTCTTTCTGGGACTCTGCCTCTTTCTGGGACTCTGCCTCTTTCTGGGACTCGGCCTCTTTCTGGGACTCTGCCTCTTTCTGGGACTCTGCCTCTTTCTGGGACTCTACCTCTTTCTGGGACTCTGCCTCTTTCTGAGTCTCTGCCTCTCTCTGGGACGCTGCTTCTCTCTGGGACTCTGCCTCTCTCTGGGACTCTGCCTCTCTCTGGGACTCTGCCTCTTTCTGGGTTTCTGCCTCTCTCTGGGGCTCTGCCTCTCTCTGGGACGCTGCTTCTCTCTGGGACTCTGCCTCTCTCTGGGACTCTGCCTCTTTCTGGGACTCGGCCTCTATCTGGGATTATGTCTCTCTGGGACTCTGCCTCTTTCTGGGACTCTGCCTCTTTCTGGGACTCATGCTCACCACTCGTAATAACTCGGAGAAATCCCGAATAGCTGATCGGATGTTTTTCACCGCAGCACCCACGTGTCGGTCAGGAGATCTCCTGGTCCCACTTGTTTACTGGCTTCTGCTGCTCGGGCTAGTAGGCTGGACCGTCTGCTGTAGTGAAGACCTCTGTTGGTTGACTTCACAGTTTAGTCGAGGAGCACCGTTGTCAATATCACTGATACGATGTGTTTGCACAGTCCAGTTATCATTGATGCAATATGTTTTGTTAGAAGTTTAAAGAAGAAAACTTCCTGTCGAGAAGACTTGGCTGATCGACCTACAGGCGCGGTCGGGATTTACTGACCGTGGCGATGGATATGGTCTTCTTCTCTTCTCCTCTCATCTCATCTCATCTCATCTCATCTCGGGCCTTTGGTTCCGCTGCCAGTTACCAACATAGGTCTTCGTTACGCGACACGAGGTAGATCCGAACGGATCAGAAAGTTCAACAGTCTTTTCAGAAGAGGCAACAGGCACGCAGAAGCCTAACTACGAGCACACAGGAGCAGCCACGAGGTTACGAATCGACCGGATAAAACACAGGAGCAGCCACGATGATAAAAGCAGCAAGCGAGCAAGAGCGGCAAGAGCAAGAGAGTGAATGGACGGTTTGGGGCCTGCAATTATAGTGCAAAAATCTTCCGTTTCCCGCCCAACTATAATGTCCATTCTTTGGTTTAGGGTTTGGCGCCCAAATGTCTTGTATGGGTGATCTCCGTCCTTAATGGGTTTCGGGGCTACTCATGAATGTTTGAGTACCTGTTAATATTTCTCCCATTGTTAAATCGGTCGGTGTTCTCCCTGGAGGGGTTTGGGGCTTCCAAGTGTCCTGTATAACTACCTGCTAACGGCTCTCTCATCGTAGAGCCGTTGGGAGTTTACATATTAATGTCCTTTGGATGGGCCCTTAAGTACTTGGTACAATGGCTTTCCTTTGCACCTGGGAGACCGATTCCAGTATCTATGTTTATACTGCAAACCCATAATGTCTCGGGTATTATCTTCACTGTGCTGAATCGTTATCGATCTTGCAAAAAAATGTTTAATGGAACGCCATCTTGTCTGCCTGTTGAAAAGTCTAGAATGTTCTGTCACGAGGTGCGGCGGCCATTTTACAGGCTGCTTGTGTCCAATTTAAACCTGACAGCATTCTGCTGAAATAAAAGCTGTTTGAACGAAACTTTGTGTTTTCTCCTTATTAATTAAATCGCGATAATTGCGAATTCTACAAGAGAGAGAGACAGGGCAGAGACTGAGAGAGAGTGAGACAGGGCAGAGACAGAGTGAGAGAGACAGGGCGGAGACAGAGAGAGAGAGACAAGGCAGAGACAGAGAGAGAGAGAGACAGGGCAGAGACAGAGAGAGAGAGAGACAGGGCGGAGACAGAGAGAGAGATAGACAGGGCAGAGACTGAGAGAGAGTGAGACAGGGCAGAGACAGAGAGAGAGAGACAGGGCAGAGACAGAGAGAGAGAGACAAGGCAGAGACAGAGAGAGAGAGAGACAGGGCAGAGACAGAGAGAGAGAGAGACAGGGCAGAGACAGAGAGAGAGAGACAGGGCCGAG
>JASTWF010000032.1:6052724-6055418 GCA_030390025.1 Squalus acanthias
GCAGAGACTGAGAGAGAGCCAGGGCAGAGAGAGAGAGAGAGACAGGGCAGAGAGAGAGTGAGAGACAGGGCAGAGACTGAGAGAGAGACAGGGCAGAGACTGAGAGAGAGGCAGGGCAGAGACTGAGAGAGAGCCAGGGCAGAAAGAGAGAAAGAGAGACAGGGCAGAGAGAGAGAGAGAGAGAGAGAGAGAGACAGGGCAGAGACAGAGAGAGACAGGGCAGAGACTGAGAGAGACAGGGCAGAGACTGAGAGAGAGACAGGGCAGGGACTGAGGGAGGGACAGGGCAGAGACTGAGAGAGACCGAGTTAGAGACAGGGCAGAGAGAGAGAGAGAGAGAGAGAGAGCCAGGGCAGAGAGAGAGACAGTGAGAGAGAGAGCCAGGGCAGAGAGAGAGAGAGAGAGAGAGAGAGCCAGGGCAGAGAGAGAGAGAGAGAGACAGGGCAGGGACAGAGAGAGAGAGACAGGGCAGAGACAGAGACAGAGAGAGAGAGAGACAGGGCAGAGACAGAGAGAGAGAGACAGGGCAGAGAGAGAGAGAGAGAGAGAGACAGGGCAGAGACAGAGAGATAGAGACAGGGCAGAGACAGAGAGAGAGAGACAGGGCAGAAACAGAGAGAGAGAGACAGGGCAGAGACAGTGAAACAGAGAGACAGGGCAGGGCAGAGAGAGAGAGAGAGAGAGACAGGGCACAGAGAGACAGAGAGAGAGAGACAGGGCAGAGAGACAGAGAGAGAGAGACAGGGCAGAGAGAGAGAGAGAGAGACAGGGCAGAGAGAGAGAGAGAGAGAGACGGGGCAGAGACTGAGAGAGAGACAGGGCAGATACAGAGACAGAGAGAGACAGGGCAGATACACAGAGAGAAAGAGACAGGGCAGAGACTGAGAGAGAGAGAGACAGGGCAGAGACAGAGAGAGAGAGACAGGGCACAGACAGAGAGAGAGAGACAGGGCAGAGACTGAGAGAGAGACAGGGCAGAGACTGTGAGAGAGACAGGGCAGAGACTGAGAGAGAGCCAGGGCAGAGAGAGAGAGAGAGACAGGGCAGAGACTGAGAGAGAGACAGGGCAGAGACTAAGAGAGAGACAGGGCAGAGACTGAGAGAGAGCCAGGGCAGAGAGAGAGAGAGAGAGACAGGGCAGAGAGAGAGAGAGAGAGAGAGAGAGACAGGGCAGAGACAGAGAGAGACAGGGCAGAGACTGAGAGAGACAGGGCAGAGACTGAGAGAGAGACAGGGCAGGGACTGAGGGAGGGACAGGGCAGAGACTGAGAGAGACCGAGAGAGAGACATGGCAGAGAGAGAGAGAGAGAGAGAGAGAGAGCCAGGGCAGAGAGAGAGAGAGAGAGAGAGAGAGAGAGAAAGCCAGGGCAGAGAGAGAGAGAGAGAGAGAGAGCCAGGGCAGAGAGAGAGAGAGCCAGGGCAGAGAGAGAGAGAGAGACAGGGCAGAGAGAGAGAGAGAGAGACAGGGCAGAGACAGAGAGAGAGAGAGAGAGAGGGCAGAGACAGTGAGAGAGAGAGACAGGGCAGAGAGAGAGAGAGACAGAGCAGAGAGAGAGAGAGAGACAGGGCAGAGAGAGAGAGAGACAGGGCAGAGAGAGAGAGAGACAGGGCAGAGAGAGAGAGAGAGACAGGGCAGAGAGAGAGAGAGACAGGGCAGAGAGAGAGAGAGACCGGGCAGAGAGAGAGAGACAGGGCAGAGACAGAGAGAGAGAGAGACAGGGCAGAGACTGAGAGAGAGAGAGACAGGTCAGAGACTGAGAGAGAGTGAGACAGGGCAGAGACAGAGAGAGAGAGACAGGGCAGAGACAGAGAGAGAGAGACAGGGCAGAGACAGAGAGAGAGAGACAGGGCAGAGACAGAGAGAGAGAGAGACAGGGCAGAGACAGAGAGAGAGAGAGACAGGGCAGAGACAGAGAGAGAGAGACAGGGCCGAGACAGAGAGATAGAGACAGGGCAGAGACAGAGAGAGAGAGACAGGGCAGAGACAGAGAGAGAGAGACAGGGCAGAGACAGAGAGAGAGAGAGACAGGGCAGGGCAGAGAGAGAGAGAGAGAGAGACAGGGCAGAGAGACAGAGAGAGAGAGACAGGGCAGATACAGAGACAGAGAGAGACAGGGCAGATACACAGAGAGAAAGAGACAGGGCAGAGAGTGAGAGAGAGAGAGACAGGGCAGAGACAGAGAGAGAGAGACAGGGCACAGACAGAGAGAGAGAGACAGGGCAGAGACTGAGAGAGAGACAGGGCAGAGACTGAGAGAGAGACAGGGCAGAGACTGAGAGAGAGCCAGGGCAGAGAGAGAGAGAGAGACAGGGCAGAGAGAGAGTGAGAGACAGGGCAGAGACTGAGAGAGAGACAGGGCAGAGACTGAGAGAGAGACAGGGCAGAGACTGAGAGAGAGCCAGGGCAGAAAGAGAGAAAGAGAGACAGGGCAGAGAGAGAGAGAGAGAGAGAGACAGGGCAGAGACAGAGAGAGACAGGGCAGAGACTGAGAGAGACAGGGCAGAGACTGAGAGAGAGACAGGGCAGGGACTGAGGGAGGGACAGGGCAGAGACTGAGAGAGACCGAGAGAGAGACAGGGCAGAGAGAGAGAGAGAGAGAGAGAGAGCCAGGGCAGAGAGAGAGACAGTGAGAGAGAGAGCCAGGGCAGAGAGAGAGAGAGAGAGAGAGAGAGCCAGGGCAGAGAGAGAGAGAG